>ML299692.1:0-42434 GCA_005239495.1 Nicotiana undulata | reverse complement strand
GTGTGATCCGCTGGTGTGGGGGGGGGGGGGGGGGTATTGTTAGCCTTGCAGACAAATCTTTAGAAATTAAAACTTCTGTGTTGGGTGAGTGTATGCATTACCTCTTTATTAGGGGGAAGAATGAATTGACATACTATAAGTAATCTCGAATATAGTATGTAAAATTTTCACTTCCTGGATAAAATTATTTGCTTCATATGGCAGCTGGATTTTTCCGTAAAGATGAGGTTATCTTTCATGACCTGTCAAGTGTGCTATAAAAGGCAAGGCTCCATGCCACAGGACTTCTTTGCTTTTGCCCAATGCAGGATTCTCACTGATTAACAGACCTATTATTAATGGAAACTGTAAAATGATTAGGAGGCAATTCATAATTCAGCCATCTCAGAGTTTACGTAAATTACTACATAGTTGGTAGACGAGTTGTTTACTAGTCCAATACTTAATTTGAATTTGGAATTGGCTTCTTATTGAAAAAGGAAAAATATCGTCTGCTGAAGATGAAGGCAGTCCAGTAAAATTGAGGCACTGTCTGAAATTCCTGCTCAGTATTTGATTGCTTATTGATGTTCTTCTTTGTGCGCAGAGTGGTTTTCAGGATGATTCCATAAGAATAATGAAGGCAATTGTCAAAGCCAGCGCCGACTGCCAGGTTGGTTAAAGTTTGGGCCTTGTGCTTTTCAAAAATTCTAGTTAAAGTGGTGATGTATTCTTTTTGGGGGTATATTGCTGCTACTTTTTTTGGTTTCCCACCTGGTGTCCGCCTGTCTGGTACGCTTTGAGGCCCGACTTATCCGAGTTTGCACCGGAAGTCCCACTCTGGGGGGGGGGGGGGGGGGGGGGGGGTGTTAAAGCGTTCCCTACTAAAGCAGGCTCCATTCCCTGAGCTCGAACATCAGACCTATGATGTTTATTGCTGCTGCTATGAATTGTAGTTCAGTTTGTAATAAGAGTCTGAAAAACTTCAGAGGTCACATGCAGGGTTGATTCGCTCAAATGGTTGAGCCTTAGAGTAGCACATAGCATTATCACCTATTACAAAAGAAGTGGTTAATGTTTTTGTTACTACTACTAAACTTGCTGAGTCTGTAATTTTACCAAATATTTATTCCTATACCGAGGTTTTTGTGCCACATAACCAAGGATGACACATTTTGAAGATTACACTCAACTGGAAGACTTAATAGTTAATACCTGCTCTCCCCAATAAACAAATGCTGTGCTATGCTAGAAGTGAGAACTTAGTTACAGTGTCAAATTGGAGAGCAAGGTTAAATGATGTGCAGTGGTGGTAGAAGTGAAATATTAGTTACTGGACTGAACTGTGGCTTATCTATACTAGGGATACATAGGTTAAAAATTATTTTATCGACCACACATACCTCAAAGGAAAAGAGATACTTTTGCATAGCATACACGAATGTAACATGTCAGAATTACAAATCAAATTGACACTTATTTTCTTTTAAATCACAGTGGTGTTCGGACAGCTTATATACACCTCTACTAATTCACTAGGTACTGCTCCCTCCTACCAACACAGGTACCATGTAAATCTTTCTACCAATAGATAGATGGGAAGAAACCACCTTGTTTTTTGGGCTACTAGGGTTTAAACCCATGTCTCCCATGGTCTGTGCTAGCTTCATGTACTTCTAAGTCACACCCTTATCAAATTGACATTATTTTGACATGGCAAATTCAAGTACTTAAAATACTCTCGAGGAATTCAATAACTACATGAATGATATGATCAGCCAGTCAATATTTGTTGCTCACAAGTAATAGAAAGCAAGCATTATTTGTGTCGAGTTGTTGGTGGAGTTTTCACTAGTGTGTATCTTTCATTACATCCTCCGGAAATAGGGCATATAGAGCATGCAAAAGGGGAACGACTTTAGAGCAATTGAGGAGTATAAGTATAGACCCTTAAACCAAGCTGTTGCATGGATAATAGAAGAGAAGAAGAAGAGGGAGGATGAGGGAAAATAGAAGAGGACAAGAGACCGGAAGGGGGATACGAATTTGCTGAATACGTTAAGAAGGGTAAAGTAAAGCACCCAAGGAGCGTTAATGATGGATTCTTTTTGTTTTTTTCTTTTGGGGGTGGGGGCTTAATTACCTATAACTGGGTAAGTTTTGCATTTCAGAAATCACAGTTTTTCTCATTCTTTTGTGGATAAATTTTTAGTATTTTATAGATGTAACTATTTTACTGGAAAAAAATCTTGGTGCAGGATATCACAGTCAAAGATTGTTTTCCTTATTGGGCATGTAGTAACACTGTTAGTCCCAGAACCTTGGAAGTGTGAAACTCGAATCTTAGCATTCTATTATGTGATTTACTTGTATGTTTTATGTAGTTGAAGCCTGGTTTTGTGAGTGTGTACATGTGTATGCCATTGGTGGGAAGGAGTTAGCACTGCAGATAAGAGAGAGAGGATAGTCTCTGCTTATTGTTTTGGGTCTTTTGGTGTGTGTGTGGGGGGGTGGGGGGTGTTGGTGGGGGGGGGGGGGGGGGGGGGGGGGGGGAATGTGCTCTTTTATGTCCTTTCTGATAAATTTCAAATTGTTATTGGAACTATACACTTGGAACTGCTGTTAGTTTAATATCAATAGTTGAATAGAGTTGAACACCAAGAAAAGTACTTCAGAAATGAGGGGCGAATATTGTAATGAATTTGATACGAGTCAGCCACTCTCTCTGTGGAGATAAGCTGCATGCAGGCTGATGTTATCAATGCCCTTCATGGAGGTTGCCAGGTTCCGCGTTCCAAAACAGACCAATTAGTAATTCAGTATTAGTTTGCTTTGACGTACAACTGATAATATACATTGCACTTGCAGCTGCAAAACAAAAAAGAGAAGCAAAATCCCTTTGTCTTTATCTCACTGGTAAAAAGGAATAGTGTCTGCTGCATGTTTCCTTCTTATTTACGCGATGGGCTAGGATTGGAACTAGAATACTACTTCAAGCAATGTCTAACTTCACCTTCCTCATCTAGTGAGTAACTGAGTATAGTCTGAGGCTTAAATTAAAGTGCAATTCATGGAGCTGGTTAACGCCTGAGTTTATCTTAGGTAAGAAAGCGACGGGATGAGAAGGGCGGCGGCGTCTGCGCTAAGTTTTTGTTTATAATACATTCTTCTCGCTAAGCTTCCATCATTGGGCTATTCTTTAGAAAAAGAAATTTGATGTTAAAATTTACCTTATCAATTTTTTTTTTTAATATTTGACTTTTCTTTTAATCATTTTAAGTTTTAGGTGCTTCTGTTTTCTGCAACGTTTGGGGAAAGTGTCAAAGCATTTGTGACAAAAATTGTTAGAGATCTTTTCGTGAAAGATTATAACCAGATGTTTGTGAAGAAAGAAGAACTTTCGCTAGATTCAGTGAAGCAGTATAAAGTGCAGTGTCCGGATGAACTTTCAAAAGTCATGGTGATTAAAGACAAAATACTTGAACTAGGACAGAAGGTGGGGCAGACAATTATATTTGTTCGTACAAGAAACAGTGCGAGTATGTTGCATACATCATTGGTGGAGTATGGCTATGAAGTGACAACAATTCAAGGGGCTCTTAAGCAAGAAGATAGAGACAAAATAATCAAGGAGTTCAAAGAAGGATTGACACAAGTTCTTATATCAACTGATCTTCTTGCTCGCGGATTTGATCAATCGCAGGTAACTTTATATTTTAATCTTCCCAGTTGTCAGCCATATATGATATAAAATTAGGGTTCTTTTGTACATGTAACTTCTTTCATAGCAATGTTGTTTTATTTCTGTAAATGCTTTCTTGATTTCTGTTTTGGTGGCTAACATTTAGAATTCCTAAAAGCTACAATAAAATGTATGCAGGTTAATTTGGTGGTTAATTATGATCTCCCTGTGAGACATGAGAGTCCATCAGAGCCAGATCATGAGGTATACTTGCATCGGATTGGTAGAGCAGGGCGTTTTGGCCGCAAAGGTAATATGTTTCCACTTTTTTATGCATCTTCCCTGCTCTTGTTTGTCTCTCTCGGCGTATTTATCGTTCTGTATCACTCACATATTATTTATATAGAGTTATTTTAGAGACCTCCCTCCAGGTTTCACTTCGTCGCACTAACTTCCCTTGTGGTGTATGACATTACCGTTACCTCCCTTATTTCGATTTTCTTGTAACAATTATTTTAATTTATTTGTCATTAAATTTTAAATGAAATACGAATTGATAGATTGCCTTTTCTTAATATTGAACTCTTCCAATTAATTAATTCCATCAAAATATCTTAATTGACAAGTTCTTTTGAAATAAAAATAAAAAATGCAATCTATACTTAGCTTCTCCAGCCGTTAATATTTGGGTTGTTTTCTATTATAATAATCTAGTAGAAGAGTCTTTGGTCTTGGGATTTGGGGATGTTGTAATCCTCTTGCAAGGGAACATTATGTAGAGAGTGATTCTTCCGCTCTTGGTTCCCATCCTTTTTAACTTTGGAAAATATGGTTTTCTATCTTCTTTATGTCTCTATAAAGTTTGGTTATTTTCTTTTGCTAAATCTTGATTGAAACTCTCATTGGTAATAATTTAATGAATATGATTTCTGAAATGGGTGAGTTTTGTGCTACTGGGCATGTTCATGTTCCGCATAATATTGAAGTATGAAGACTCCTTCATATGTCGGTGGCCATGATGGTAGTAGTTCAGAACAATGAAGAAGAACTAGCCCAGGGTATTAGGAGTAAGTTTTTCTAATTCGATGAGAATTAAAAAAAAAAGATATTTATAACATTAATCAAACAAGTTTAATATTAAAAAGGGTAAATTTGTCACATTGTAATTAGTTTGTATTAATGATAAATAGTTTAAACCTATGTTGCTTGGACTCTCCGAAAATGTGGACGGATACGTGTCGGATCCTCCAAAAGTAGGGCTTTTTTGAAGGATCCGACACGGGTGCGACTGCATTTTGGAGAGTCCGCGCAACATAGAACAAAATAACCCAGTGAATCACAATTGTTACAAAAATGAAAATAAGGGGGGCAAATTTAATATTGAAAACTATAAGGGAGGTTAGCATGATGAAGCAAAACCTCGAGGGAGTCTCTAAATTATCCCATTTATATATGCTATATTATGTTATGATACTAGCAAAAGAGAGAGTGTGTACAGTATCCGTCATAGAAAAGAGAGTATGTACAGTGTCGGTGGTGCATTTCTCGAGAGCATTAAAAATTATATATGATATGAGCGAAGACGAAGAAATAAAGGAAATCTACTTGAAAATAATGACAAATTCATAATAACCAATAGACACACTTTTAGCCTGCAAGTACTGAGACGTACGGTCTTGAAAAGGGGAGTTAGTCTTAAGAATTAATTGAAAGGTTGTAATCCTTTTAGGAGTTCACAATGAAATCCCCTTAAGAACGCAGATATACATAGGGAAGAAGCACTTCAACTTTCTCAAAAAGAAAAAAAAGGCACTTCAAAATATGTATTCTGAAAATTTCTAGAATGCTCTTCTTAGCATGAAAATTCTCAAGTTTTCCAATTAACAAAAAATCATTTTGTATGTACTCGCGAAGAAAGTCCACTGTAACATAAATACAAATTTGTATTCTGAATATTTATAGACCGCTTTTGTTAGTATGAAAATTCTCTAGTTTTCCAATTAAAAAATTGTCTTTTGGAAACAGCCTCTCTGCCCTATTGGGGTAGGGGTAAGGTCTGCGTACAGACTATCCTCCCCAGACCCCACTTTGTGGGACTTTACTGGGTAGTAGTTGTTGTTGTTCCAATTAAAAAATCATTCTTTATGTACTCGCAAAAGAAAGTCCATTGCGACATGAAAGCAAGTATTTATTACTTAACATACTCTTCTTTTTTTCCTTTCTTTTTTAGTAGTGCTCGAATTTCCATTTAAAATTCTAGTTCTTAACATTATAGTGGGATCGTAGAGATAAGATCACCAGTAACGCGCTTCCAAGCATAGTGAAAAGACCATAACCAAAGGGAAGTGAGGCTTAGTGACAAGCAAAAGAGATGCTGGACTGCAAGTGCATACATTAGTGCAAGAGTAAGGCGTTTGCCATGTGACATAGGAGCAGCGTTGGTTCTCTGAAGATTGTTGGCTTCCCATGAAAGAAAAAACCTTCTTAATGTGGTGAACTGCAATGGATCAACATTTGCAGAATAAATGTTCTCTTCCGTAGTTGTGCAATAGCCAATGGTTATGGTGTCTCCTTGAAGTGAAGGACTAAGCTTTAGGATCTGAAAGGGTGGTCAATAACCTATCCAAATACAGAGATCACTCTACAAGATAGCATCTAGTAGTTTTCTTTTTTCATTAGGGGATGAGGAATCAAATGGATGATGCAATGTGCAAACCCTTTTGTTAAGTGCTCATTGTTAAAGGGATGGCTGGATATATATTTGTTGCCTGTAGGAAAATAAATTAAGAGAGAACAGATAAGCGACAATTCTGTGCTATTTCCTTTGGTAACAGCTAAGTTGCTCCGACATGGCAGTTTAGGTGCCGCACCTGTGTCGACACGACACTAGTATGGGTGTGGGTATGGGATCCGTACCGGATCTGGTCAAATAATGTTGGGTACTTTGACCACGACGGACAGAAAAATTCGAGACGAAATACAATTTGATTACCGAAATCAGAACTAAAACTAGGGTAAATGTGAAGAAAATAGCATGTCTTATCTAGGAAATCAATCTTTTACTTATCTACAACTTGAGAATAAAAAGGAAATCCACACTTTACAAGCTATACGTAAGTATTCACAAAATTTCTCATAAATTAGAGAGATTTTCATTTATTTTTTTTATTTTTAGCCGGATCCCCGCACCCATATCCGTACTAGGATCCGTATCCCCGTATCTTAAAATTTACATCTTGAAAGATCCGACCTCTAGATCCGCACCCGTGTCCGAGCAACTTAGGGTAACAAAATACAATTGAAATGAGCCATGTATAAATATTACCTAGTTTATGCAACATGCTTAATATGACTTCCCTTTTGTGTTGAGCAGGTGCCATATTCAACTTGCTCTGCGATGATCGAGACAACATGCTGATGTCAAAGATTGAGAACCATTTCAACAGTCAAGTGACTGAGGCACGTATCTACTGTTTGTGTTACTGCATTTTGAGCTTTGCTTTGTGACCATTTAGGATCCTGGCTACAATTTTTGTAGGGTTAGGTGATACCTGCTTAAAGGTGCTTAGCATGCTCCGGTTATGTTCATGGTTTTCAGAACTTAGGCTGGAAATATAGTACTCCCTCTCTTCCAATTTATGTGTCATACTTTCCTTTTTAGTCTGTCCCCAAAAGAATATCATACTTCCTTATTTAAAAATAATTCAACTTTAAACTTTCTTTTACCCTTAATGAGATGATTTAAAGCCACAATTTCTATGGTTGGTTTTACACCACAAGTTTCAAAAATCTTCTTTGCTTTCTTAAACTCCTGCCCTTTTAACTGCCATATTAATTGGGACGGAGGGAGTAACATGACTAACTAATAAACAGGGTCGGCAAATTTATGGCCTGAAAATAGTTTAAGAGTATATTATCCCAGTTAATTCAAGAGATTGCCTTAGAATTTCCCCACTTTATGTGTGTGGGTTGGTTTCTTTTTCTTTTCCCCGCGGATGGGTGGGGGGTTGCAAATTCTCTATTGTAAAAGCTAAGTGTTCTTCCAGTTTGATACAATCCCAAGTGAAATGTGTGTGCCTGTGTGCAGATTCAATTCAAGATAAAGGCAAGATGAATAAAGCATTTAGCATTATGGTCAAATGCAACATTTGTAGTATGCTATTTACCCAAAAAAAAAACTGGCCAATTTCTCAATAAAAAAAGGGAAAAGAAAACATCTTCCAGAGAAAAAAGGGTATACTTTCCCTTAATTTGATAAGGTGTTCAAGAGTTGCTCTATAGGTGGGGTAGGGGTTCCCAATTTTTGTTTAAGTAGAATTGTTTTGTATGATATACGTCGCTGTGATCTGCATATTATTTAAAACAAGACAGTAGATTACGAACTCTGGTCAAAATAGTGGTCAATCACTACTTTATACTACAGAGATGCCATTCCAAATTTGCCTTTCCTGAATATTTGGCAATTTAGGTTTTGATTCCTTGAATTTGGATTGTAGGATAGTTCAATACAGCTGGGTTACGTCTTTACAATGACCATGGTTTGTCATGACTTGTATGACCCATTGTGGCACAACAACTTTGTTATGGCATCTTGAGTGCTGCTTGAGAAAATATATACCTTGCTTATGAGATATGGCATGGTAAACTTCAGAGATAATTTTTCTCTATAGTAGAATACCAACATAGTTGAGCTTTAATTGCTTGAATTATTTCAGTTTTGGTATAATTCCCCATGTCCGTGGCCATGGGCAAAACATTAAACTCAGGTTGGCTGTTTCATGTTCGTTATGCAGATCGCCTCATGGAAGAGTGAGGAAGATTTTGAGAATGCTCTGAAGAAAGCTGGCTTACTCTAAGTTGAGAAGAATGTGCCTTTTGTTGAACAGATCTCAGGAGGTGGATACACTATCTGTATTTCGCTGAAGCGGCATAAGCAAAACAGACTGTAAATTGATGGCATGTTTTTAACTATTTGGTCTTTGTCAGGGTGTTTATTCTTCCTGTCTTGGTAAATATGTTCTCTTCATTTTCTCCTTAACAATTATGAGTAAAACAGACTGGTAATTCTTGGAAATGGATTTTGTACTGTTGACACATCGTAGGCCTAGAGTGCTCCTGAAATGCAGAGGTTATCATTGTTCATAATTGATTGCTCTCAGGTTCACTTTCTATTTTCAATTTGGCGGTTCAACAACCTTTATCTGATGTAAAAGAGATTTTACATTGCAAATAATGCAAGTCAAGTAGGCATCTTCAGTGGCTGAATCTTGCCTTGTCAGAACACTCTGGAGAAAGACTCCAATGTCTTTTTGGTTTGTGAGGGTAAATGATCTGTGAGTGACCCAGAGCCGGAGCCAGGAATCCAAGATTTTAAGCGTATGGGTTTGAAATTCAATTCCTTTTAAGTTGTGAGATTCTAAGTTAATAATTTATATATATTGAAATGATTTTTTGAGATAAATACATGATTTGAATCAAAGCTACTGGGTTTAGCTGAGCATGTGCGTAGCAGACTCTAGCTGTTGTATAATGGAACGGCTACCTGGGGAAATGCTTGTGCAAATTTATCCTTAAGGTTGCTCTTTTATTTATCAGTAAGAATATTTCTCTTTCAAGCTTACTTTATAGTTGCTGCTTACTTTAATCTACAACCTCGGATTCACCTGAACTGGTCGGAGAATTAATTGCCATTCGCGGCTTGCTGGCACTCATCAAAGACAAATCTAACCGCATGCTCGTGCTAGTGAAAGTTCTTAAAATGATAGCCAAAACAATACTCTATAAGGTAAAGGTAAATGGAATATTAGCGTAGCTACTAATATTTTATTCATAACATATCAACTTTTCTTGTTTTTCTATTCGGGCTCGTACATTTTAAGGAATTTATTCTTTTGGCCAGATATGTAACAAGCTTGGTCGAACTCCATTTTGTCTGCTGTTGCTACAGTTCTATGTTTTAAGCAAGCGCTTCGTTTACAGAATAATTACATGGTATAGTTAATTTATACACTGTTTAACATTAGTAGAATTCTAGAAATTATCATTCACAGATATATTTTCGTATTCCGAGGGTGGAATTTCCCGGTAGATCCCTATATTTTTGTATTTCGCCTTGATTTTGCAACATTTTTTTTTTTGCACCATATATGTTTGACTGTATTTTTATGGTTATGTACCATTATATATACCCTCATATTTTTGTTGTTTGTATCCTTGTATACGCCCCTGTATTTTTATATCTCGTCTTGATTGTATTTGTTGTGTGAACTGATATAATTGATACAAGTTATATTAGTTGCGGAATGAATACAATTGACACAAATTTTATTCGTAGCGCGAATGAATACTGTGAATACAGACGCCAACAGGGGCGGATGCACCCTAGTCCAAGCGATGTCATTCGACACCGCTTTTTCGGAAAACTTTAGTTATTACACATATAAATATTGTGCAAAAGGTATAGATATAAATCATATGACACCGTTGAATAAAAGATAGTGTCTGGTCTGATGGTCAAGCGCCTCTCTTGCAACGTCGAAGTCTGCGGTTCGAATACTACGTACGCGTTTCCTTTGCATTTTTGTTCTTCGCATTTTCTTTCTTTAAAGCCTTTTTTGTTTAAAAAAAACAAATAGAATTGTGTCCTCTTCTGTGAACCGTAACTACGAAAAAGTTCTCATTCTCTATAACTTGTAATTTCTAAGTGACAGGGTTTGGTGGTGTTGCTCATCTCTATTTTTTATATCCCATATTTATTGTAGTAATTTTTTCATCACTTTAAATTTCGACACCGCTTACAAAAGGTCCTGCATACGCCCCTGGACGCCAAGCAAGGAAAGATTTGCTTTACTACAAATATAAATATTGAAACAATAGCTGCAAATTATAATTGGGAAAGGAAATACTACTCAGGGATCAAAAAAGAATGCTGGTGTCTCGTCAGAAAGACTTGGTTCGTAGAGTAGAGGACTTTCCCCAAGATATTGATTTTAAGCTCCTGAAGGAACTGACCTAAGCATAGCTCTCTCCCTCAAATACAAATGCCAAGAAAGGGATTCCTTGGACAAAGTGGGAAAATGCTAAAAATATCCTTTCATTTTTCTTTGAAGGCCATTGTCCTATTCATAGTATCAGTCATCCAGTCTATACTTGTGTTTTTGTTAACCAAGAACACATGAACTTTGTTGGCACTAAAAAAAGGTTATTCATCCCCCTAGTGCAACAAAGAGGCACAACCTCTTCTGAACCGGAACAAGAAAGAGCTCCTAACCACTGCTTGTGAATAACTCTCCTCAACTTAAAGCGTTTACCATCTTATGGTCATCGAGTATAAGAACTCAATAAGACATACCTCTCTGAGCAACCACATCGTACCAGAAGTTGCTTAAGAGTCCAATTGTATATGCAAGCGAGATAATTTATAATACGTATAAGGTTTGACAACAAGACGTGAAGGTCTCAGAAAAGTAAATACCTGCCTGCTGATGGGATGCCTTTCTCCATAAAGTATGCCACTGGAGGGGGCCTTGCCAAGGTCCTAGGTTTTCGTGTCAGCTCGTGCTTTTTCGAAAAATCCTGCACCCATGGGCATTAGGGTCGTGCATAATTTGGTAAATACTGAATTACCGTACCGAAACTGAAAATATTGGTATTTGGTATTCGATATTTCGTTATTCGGTATGGTATTTGGTTTAAGTTAAAAAAATTGCTATTAGGTATGGTATTTGGTATTTTAAAATGAAATACCGATACCGTACCGAAATATATATTATATTACACAATATACATTTTATTAATTGTAACATTAGTATAAGAAATCTAAACTTTTACTTTCCTTTATTCTCTAAGTTCATCAATTAACTCTAAGAAAGTAACAAGATATTTCTCTATGTTTTCTCTCTCTAGGAGCTAGTTTTGGACAAAACTTTTGTCAACAAACATTTTTAGTTTTGTACTTATGAGGACTTTAATTAAGAATATTACCATCTATGACTCTATGCACTAGTTAGTATTCAAATCGAATAAACCGAAGTTACCGAACTGAAACAAAAAGGAGAAAAACCGAACTATACCGAATTTAATTAAGTACGGTATTGGTATAGCATTTTACGAAACAGAATAACGAAAATACCGAACCGAAATGTCTAAATACCGTATCGACCGACGAACACCCTTAATGGGCATACGCCTGGCAGGCCTTCCCTTTCTGCCGGAGCTTCATGGGCGTTGCCTCGTTCCCCAATCAAATGTTTGGGTGTGAGCTATACTCCGCAAGGAGCCAGACGGGCGTATTTTCTTGCCATATGACCTCTTTTTCCGTGTGACTAGGAATGCTCAGTGACAACCTCTATCTTACAGAAACGTCCCTAAAAAGTCCCAACTTACCAACCTCTAGCCATTAACCATAGACTTATCAAAACTAGCCAAGCACATATAAAAATTAAAAATCCAAAGAAATGAGGTTCTTTCTCTCCAAGAATCACACACAAAGATCTCCTTCCATATTGTTAAGCGTAATTAGCAAACATTAGATGGATGGCGGAAAGATAATATCATGAATGAGGTAGCAAATAAGGTGATGAAATACAAAATATATATATACAAGATTCCAAAAATCTAAGCAAAAAAGAAAAAATTTCAATGGGTATGGTTGAGATTCATTGAAAACATATAGATAAGTCAATACACAAAGTTGGAGGACGATTGAAAGTGATTTGGACTGAATTGATATCAAAATTTGTAGTTAAAATCGTGTTCAAAAAGTTCTTTTGCGACACATATATCATGTATCTCACACGCAGGTATACATGGATATACATGAGATATATATTTGATACAAATATGATACATATCTGATACACAGTGTGATACACACGTCATTTTATCATGTTCATCTTATGCTTCGAATTTTCAATCCAAACCACCTCAAATCTCCACCGAATCATCCCAAAACCGAGATTCAAGCTCCTTAAGATGTACCCATCTATTCTAAAAACACTCACTCAAAAGAAAACAAAAATTTGACCTTTTTCTTTTGCTACAAATAGTTGGCTAATATTAGTAATATTTAATGAATTGGACAATTTTTATAATAAGCTACTTATAAATGGATATAATCAATATTTTCTCATTATAATTAGCTATAAACCGTAGTGCTTTATAAATAAAGGCCTATGGTATCTGATTGGGTACAGAGGCCCAAAAGCTGATGTATTTAGCTCTTTCACCGAATACTCTGCAATTATAGTGTTTCCGAAAAGAAAAAAAAGTCAATAATTAAGGGATGGCGATTTAACCGCAATACAACAACAATAACTACCCAGTAAAATCTCACAAAGTGGGGTCTGGGGAGGGTAATGCGTACGCAGACCTTACCTCTACCCGGATAGGACAGAAAGACTGTTTCCAATAGACCCTCAGCTCAAGAATATGGAAATAAAAACAAGAAAAGACAATCATTAGTACCTTCAACATAAAACAGGAAAATATAGTTCATTAGTAGCTACAGCAGAAACCGTAGGAATAGTAACAGAAGCATAAAAACCAAAAGATAAATGACATGTAATAACAATAACAAGTATCTAAGGCCCGGGTCTAAGATAAACAACAAGGATAGTGTGGACTCAACATAAACTGCAAGCCCTATAAGATCAACCCTATCCAACCCCGCCTCACCCCGGGAATGAAGTAGGAAAATCTCAACTACCCCTTAGCCTACAACCCTGATGCTTGACCTCCAGATCTTCCTATCAAGGGTCATGTCCTCGAAAATCCGCAGTCGAGCCATGTCCTGCCTGATCACTTCTCCCCAATACTTCTTAGGCCGCCCTCTACCTCTTCTCGTCCCCACCACAACCAGCCGCTCACACCTCCTCACCGGGGCATCAAGGCTTCTCCTCCGCACGTGCCCGAACCATCTGAGCCTCGCTTTCCGCATCTTATCATCCAAAGGGGCCACACCCACCTTCTCCCAAATATCTTCATTCCTAATCCTGTCTATCCTAGTGTGCCCACACATCCACCTCAACATCCTCATCTCTGATACCTTCATCCTCTGAATATGGGAGTTCTTGACCGGCCAATATTCTGCCCCATATAATATGGCCGGTCTAACCATGGCTCTATAAAACTTACCTTTGAGTATCGGTGGCACTTTCTTGTCACACAAGACTCCAGATGCAAGCCTCCATTTCGTCCAGCCCGCCCCTATACGCTGAGTAAAGTCCTCGTCAATCTCTCCGTTCCCCTGGATCACCGACCCAATGTACTTGAAGCTATCCCTATTGGGGATGACCTATGATCCAAGACCCACATCTATGCCTACTTCCCCCAACTCAGCGCTAAACATGCACTCCAGGTACTCTATCTTAGACCTGCTCAATTTGAAACCCTTAGACTCGAGGGTCTGTCTCCAAACTTCCAGCCTCTCGTTAACACCGACCCTCGTCTCATCAATTAGAACTATGTCATCAGCAAATAACATATACCATGGCACACCCCCTTGAATATGATGTGTCAGTGCATCCATCACCAAGGAAAATAAGAATGGGCTAAGCGCAAAGCCTTGGTGTAACCCCATAACAACCGGGAAATGCTCCGAGCCGCCTCCCACAGTCCTAACCTTAGTCTTATCTCCATCATACATGTCCTTGATCACTCTTATGTAGGCTACCGACACGCCCTTTGCCTCAAGACATCTCCAGAGCACCTTCCTAGGGACCTTGTCATACGCTTTCTCCAAGTCAATAAACACCATGTGCAAGTCCTTCTGCTTATCCCTATACTGTTCCACCAACCTCCTAATAAGGTGGATAGAATCTGTAGTGGAGCGACCCGTCATGAACCCGAACTGATTGTCCGATATAGATGTCGTCCTCCTCACCCTCATCTCAACCACCCTCTCCCAGAGTTTCATGGTGTGGCTTAGTAACTTAATACCCATTTAGTTGTTACAGCACTGGATATCACCTTTGTTCTTGTACAACGGTACCACTATACTCTACCTCCACTCATCCGGCATCCTCTTAGACCTAAAAATTACATTGAACAACCCATTCAGTCACTCCAATCCCGCTCTACCCACACACTTCCATTAACCGCAATACAATAAGTTCAAATTGTCTCATCTCTCATGTTCACTAATAAAGGGTCAGATATATCCCTATACTTTTGCATACTGTCTATATTTAATCTTAGGCTAAATTTACTCCTTCGATTATATTATCTGGCTAAATTTATCCCTACTATCAACATAATTTTAAAAATTGCCCCTTGATCTGTTAAGTAATCCAAAATCTCTCAATTTTCTTTTATTTAAATCACTTGTTGTTCTTTTTGCTCCAATATTTTCAAAAATTAATATTGATGTGAATGCTAAAGATATTAGATTATACAAACTATTCACGGATATTTTTAATTACCAATGCACCCACTTCTCTTCTTGTGCTAACAAGTTTTGAATTTGATTTATAATTTTATTTATTTTTCAATCATATACACAATGTAGAATTCAGTGGGTCTAGTTATTGTGTATTATATGAAGCTGATCATCATGTATGTACATGTCTATTTATTGCGTATTATATGCAGTTGATCATTATGTATGTACATGTATATTCAAATATATTTTGCTATTTTCTATAGAGTTCGATCGACTAACTTAAGAGTGCATAATGCATAGACATTTGATTAAAGCAAAGGTGAATTCAACAATGTAAAGTCTCCAAGGACTTCAGCCTCTATCACTAATACTTGCAAAGTCTTTATACCTTTGGTGCAACAAAATTCATTAAGTTGGGGGTGTTGTAAATACTTTTAGAATTTAGACAAGCTACCTAATTTAGATTCTTTAATTTACTAACCGTTGTATTACTTTACTATTTCTTTCTTTTGTTTTATTTCAATTTAGTAGGTAAATGCCAATTATATCAAAAATAGTGGATCAAGAAGAAGAATAAGTGACTTAATTAAAATAATTTGGGAGATTCTGGTCACCTGATGAACTGAAGGGTAATTTTTAAAAATTTGCTGATGCTGATGGTAAAGATAATTTTAGCCGAATAGTATAACGGTTAGGATAAATTTGACCGAATAATGTAATGAAGGTTAAATATAGACAATATATAAAAGCAGAGAGGATATCTTCCCCTTTCCCTCCGTACTACGTGCAAAAGTATTTTTCCTGAAATACTGCAACTGGATACAGGCAAATCATGCGAACATTTAATATTTTCGTTTTTCTTTGCTATCTTCCACTGATGACTGTACCTAACATATATTTTTAAAACATTCAAATACATTGATTTTGTCTTCTCTAAAACGCTCTTCACAATAAATTGAAATTCAAATTATTTAAAATGGAAAAATAATACTACCAGATATCTATCTGTAGATATACTATGTGCATTTAACCCTACGTCCTTCACCGGAGGTTTAGGTAAATAACAAGACGAATAAATTATACACCGAGTCAACAAGTGAGATTGCATTCTGATTATTTATTATGACATATTATTATTTACACATTCTTTTAGTATTAAATTTATTTTTTCTATTCATTCTCAATCCAAAAAGCCATATTGTTCTTATCATGATTGGTAAGCAAACAAGAATAAATGCCACGCCAATTTCATTGTAGCAGTTGCTGTTTTGTTTTATAGTAATTGTACTTAGTTCAATTATCACAAAAGAAGCGAGATAATTCCAACTATCCAATAGTCTAACAACTAACTTAGAATCTAGTTTTTGTTGTATTATGCAGACACTCTCAGCATTTACATTAGCAAAAACGCACTTCCAATTTTTAACTACTATTTTCTTGGATAAAAAGTGACAACATGAAGAAGAATATAAGTTTGGTCTAAGTAAGATTTCTGTTCAGTGTAGTCACCTCAAAAAGAATTCGGAATATTTCCAAAACCCTAGTACTTTGCCCGCCTTAATATGAAGGAAGTGAAACAAGATTTGGTGCATGAGCATTGTTGCGCAACGCCTAAGGGGAAGAGATATCGGATACCGGAGATTTCGACGTGTCCGCCGGCTCCGAAGAAGAGAAAGGTAGCTGCAACTGCCAAGTCATGTTTGTCAAGAAGATTATCAAATGATGCAATTTTTTCTCCTCCTGATGTTGAAGTCTTCTTCTTTTATGCATTTAGGAATATTGCAAAGAGCTCCACTGATCTTTTCAACTAGTTCATAATTTCGTAGGACGATTATGAGATATTCTCGCGTTAGATTTTATATTAGATAGTGTTGCTCACATTATATATGTCATGCATTCTCGTTTTCTGATTTTCTGTTATTGTAAATTTGGTTGTGTTTTTCAGATGCCTTATAAGACAATTATCTACAAAATTCTCTGTCCTCCATGTACAGTCAGGGGCGTTTCCACCGTACGGGGTGTGGGTTCATATGAATCTATGCTCCTTTTTCTAGACCATGTATGATAATGTAATACTTTTTTAAAATTACTTTCTTACGGTGCAAATAAGTATTAAGTGCACTTTTACATGTGAGGTTGAAGATTCAATTCTCATGTCTATCTTGCGTTCTAATTAAAAATTATATACTTTTTTTCTTTCTTTGTGTTCATTCTATATTTGGTTTATTGTTTTAAAATTTCCTTTTTTATTGAAATTTTAAAATTTCCTGATATATTGAAATCTCTATTCTCCTTTTTTAAATCTTAAATTTTAAATAAATAAACCAACTATTTATATTAAATGTAGCAGCAGCAGAAGATGTAATATATGTAGTCAATGACTAAACAAATCATCCCAACATTTTCTTAATTAGATATATGTGTCAAAAAGTCATAAACTTATTGTAAAAAAAATTTGAATTTTATGATTTTAAAAGAAAATGCTTTCCATAGTAAGAACCTAAAAGTTGATCCGTTAAATTTATATCACCCGTCTGTTCATAATAGTGCACCCATCTGGTGAAATTCCAGATCTACTTCTGTCAACAGATAAGGTGAAGATCCAAACCCTATTGGTAGAGAAGCATCCCCTTTTCCTTTCCCCTCCCCTTCTCATGATATTGTTTACCCTAAAATTTGAATAACTATTAAACTTATATTGTGATTTTAAGGATATATATGTGATTTCACCCACTACCAATTGATAAATGAGAAAGTAAATGACATTAAAATATAAGTAAATCAAACCAGTGCGCGAATAGAAACTTAGCCTCGAATCGAGGTACTTTCGAGGCGGTAGCAGTATAAGAACAACTAAGATAGAACAGTTTGATGAACAAATATAAGCAAGAAAGAAAGGATTGTATAACTTTTTCTCAGTGAATAATGATGATTACAAATAATTGGAACTCCTCTTTATATAGTAGAGGAATCCTAATTATGGTACATCTCTAATTACAGAAGGGAATCGTATAAGCAACTAATTAACCTCTTCCGGATTGATCCGTTCCAAGTTTCACGCCACGATCCTCGGCCAATCACGGATATCTCGCTCTCTCCGTTACTAAGCTATCCCCGATGCTACTTGAAGTATATCTCCCTTCGCTTCGATTGATACTGATCTCGATCTCGAGAGAGACTCCGATCTCAAACTCAACGCCTTAGCTCTCCGATGCAACATCCTAGTCTCGGTCAAATAGTGAAATCGGGTATCCCCGATTTCTACTGTATACAGATAGCCCCCTCGTTTCTTGGAATATAATGATAACAAACGAACTGAGCCTTCGATTTTTCTCCGACCTCGATAGACAATGATGTATTGTGACATAAGCGACGAAAGTGACCGAAATGTCCTGTCAGTACAGTTTCCCAAACCATTAATGAGCGTCAGTGGGCGGTCGGCCACTAGTGTCGTCGAACCGTCACCATAATACTTTCCATTGAATCAAACTATACTTCTATCTTCATCAGTTCGTTTAAGCTTTTAGCTCTCTCAAGCTCTTCTCTTTCACTACTCCTTAGGTCATCACCGCTAGTTCGAACCACCAAAACTTACTACTTTCCTTTTTCTTCAACCCGTATAAAGACGAAAACATTCAAAACTATTCATAAAAGGAAAAAGATTCCTCTTTTCTTCATGGCCGGCCGGCGATAAAACGCTGGCGGAACCGCTCCCTGAGGAGTTAATTCCTGGTCCGTGCACACTTAAATCCGACTTTAAAATCGAGAATCCTCCATCGGTCCCTGGTCGATGTGAGGACGTATCGAGGTATATCTGCTCGATAACCGTGGGTTACCTCCAGAAAATCAAAAGGGATAGCAACTAGGGGGACAAAGTTGTAGAGATCCCTTTCTCTTGAAAAAAGCATTACTGCCCACGTGAAAAGGTATTTAAGTGTTTACACTTATCCTTTCACGTTGGGCCCCCTCGATCCAGTCATCATTGACTTCTGCAGTCAATATCAGGTGACTCTAGGAGAAATACACCTTTCCTTTTGGCATATTATGATCATGCTTCGATTCTTCATCGAAAAAGATGAGGGGTTGTCGTTCACCCTCACCACCTTATACGATTATACAGTCCTCGTATCTTTCAGGGATTAATCAAGATACAACATCGAGCGACCAAGGCCCTGTTCTCGAGCATCGACGAGGACAAAGACCGAGGGTGAATGTGTCGGTTCGTTCGGGTGAGGACATGTGATCTCATCCCGAAGGAGAAAATGCCATTTCCCAAGAAATGGAACCTGAATCGTAAGCAACACTTTACTCGTTGGTTTCCATATTGTGTTTTATTTTCTACTTCATTTAATAACTTCTTTCATTATGAAGCGGTTCCTAGGTGCCTCAAGCGGTCCCTAACCTCGAGAACTGGGTCCGAAAGTTGGCTTCGACTTCTTCCCTTGCCGAGCGATGTTGTCGCAACTTGGCAAAAGGCCGATGGGAAGCAAAGAACCATGGTAAGTTTCTCTTTCCTCATACTTGACGTATTGACTGAACTTGTTTTTACTTAGTCCTTTCTTGTGCAGGCTTGAATAAGGATGCGGTTTTGAGGCCCCCTAACAGTGAGTAAAAGGCTATGGCCCCGGCTCCAAAGATAGGGAAGGACAATAAGAGGAAGAGGGTCCCGACATCCGAGGATCCTAAAACCAAAAAGAAAGCAGCTCGGAAATCCAAGGGGAACACTATACCTCTGACTTTGGAGTCAGTACAAAAGTTAAGAGAAGAATAATAATAAGAAGAAAATAATGAAGGCGGTGACTCAGTGCTGGTGACCCGAGTGAGGAAGACTGTCGAGGCTTCTAAACCGACAGCGGTTGACGAGGCCCTGCCTCGTGCTGAAGAAGTTTTGGCCAAGGTCCTCGAATTAGCTGAGGTCGAGACTGTCTCACCTCGAACGACGATCATATCAGATGGGGCTAGTCCCAAGACCCTTAGAGTCGAACAGAGCGCCCAGAGTGACTCGCTCAGGGTAGTGACAGTAGGTCACTGACCATCTCTACCCGCATTTTCCAAAGAGACCATAAGGGATGCGCAGGCCGTGAGGACTCCTGAAATAGGCAGATTTCCCGGTGTGGAGGATCCTTTTCGGTATTTCTTCACCGAGGTCGAGGATGCATTCAATCTCAATGATGCATCCAACCTCTCCGAAGAGGCCCAACGTCTTCTGAGCCGAGTAAATATTATTTTTGTTTTTGTTGATGTAGCTTTCTTTCATTTTTCCTTTTCTCTGTCTAACTCCTACCTTTTCTCATACAAGCTTTCTCTAAGTCTCGAGCTGACTTAAGCCAATGTGAGGCCAATCTCCAAAGGTTCTCAAAGGAGAGGAAAGCTCTCAAGCTTCTCTGTGGGCAGAAGGACGAGGAGATCAAAACCCTCGAGCTGATTTGGCCAAAGCCTAAGGAGGAAGACGAGTTGAACGAGCAGGTAACAATTTTCTTGAAAAAATACGAGCTCGATTTAAGGGCGGAAGCTAATATTTCGATGTCACAGTTGCAGCAAATATTGAAAGAATCGAGCTATTTTGGAAGGAGGTCGATCAAGCAAAAGTTGACTGCTATAAGAGGAAGGAAGACATGGACCGCCTTGCCACGGAGAAAGAGACCGCCTTCAACTTCGGGATGCTAGGGAGAAGTGCTCAATTAAGGCCAAGAGGATCGAGGAGCTCAAGGATGAGCTTGCTAAGGCCCAAGTTGTGGCCGAAAAAATGAAGGTTGTGGCTGATAAGTCGGTGGCCATATATTTGGCTAATGTCGAGGCTGCTCAAGCACAATTGATGGAGGTTGTCGATTGAGCGCAGTGGACTACAGAGCTTGCCAAATGCCAAACCTGTAGAGAGACCCTCGAGGAGATCCACGCCTGGGGTTTCGACCTTTTTGAGGAGATAGCACCGGCAAAGGTGCATGAAGCTAATGCGAGGCTACTGGCCTCTTCCGATGACGATGATGAAGGCAGCAATAGCGGGTCCGATAATGATGAGGGTCTCGAAGAGGAAGATTCCCCCAAGGAGAGAGTCACCCCTACCATAGTTAAGGCACTTGTACTTTTGTTTTTCCTTTATTTGTGTAGGACCCGATCGACCCCTTGTAAATACCTCTGTTGATATATATAAGAATGTTTCTGAATTTCGTCTCAAATTTTTGCCTTGTGATAATTTCAAATATGCTTTGTGTCTTATATAAAATTTTAATATACTTTATGCCTTGTGAATAATACGTTTTAGACTTTGGATTTTAGGCAGCTTGGCCGAAGCCAAACTAATACTGCATTTGTGGTCGGGTGAGTTTTTGCTCGAACTCGAAGTAATAGAACCCGTAGGTTTGAATTGAGTGAGAATGGATTCTCGAACTATAGTCGAGTGAGTTATTACCCGAACTCGAAGTAGTAAAACCCTTAGGTTTGAATTAAGTGAGAATGGATTATCGAACTCAAAAAAATAATGGCCCTTAGGCTCTTGAATCGGGCCGATATGGCCTAAGAATAATGGATTTTCCCCCTTTTCGGTTTAGAGTTTTTTGATATAGGAATTTCGTTATGCCTTAGCATGAAGTTTTTACCCATTGGATTTTTTGAGGGTTTAATATTTATCAAAATCTTTTGTTTTTTTATCACAAATTTATATTTAAATAATTTGACACTTCTTAAGGTTTTTTTAGGGCTGATATTATTGAAGCCCATTGGTTATTTTGCTGAGGGTAGCCCTTTTTTAACCAATTTTCAAAAGAATTAGAAGTCATATTTTTATTGTTAAATTCAAACGTCTACGAGCCGCATTAGTTTGGCCGTAGCCTTTAGGTATGCCTCTTGGGCTTATTTTCCAATAACACTTTGAACTTGTTCAAAGTGTTAGTCCCTGAGTAGGGTGACCTTGGCCTATAAAATCGAGAGTTTCCTCTTTGAGGTCTTATGGTTTCGAAGTTTGATAGTTCAAACATGCCAGGTTTTCGACAGTAGTCCCCGAGTATGAGGTTGATCGTACGAAGTGTAGTTGTACTTGGTTATTGAGCCGATTTTCACAAGATGTACAGAACTTGTAAAGTATAAATTTCATTAAGGCACATGCCATCTGGTAAGGAAAAATACTTCTTTCAATATTTCATACATGCATACATATTTTTCCATTAGGGCTCGAGTAATCTATACGGACACGGTTCAGTCGACCGTTTGGCCCATTATAAAGTTTTCCTATCGAGACCTTGTTGACATGAAGTATTTTCCTTGAAACTACAACATGCAAGGATGATGCCCCCAGTATTCGAGGCTAATTGTAAAGAAACCTCGGATACTCTAAGTTAGCACGAACAACGGTTTCCTCGTTAAAAACATTGTCGGAAAGACCCTTTGGGATAAAATTGGTCGAGGAAAAAAAAGAGTACAACGCGTGCTTTAAGATTATGATATCTTCCTGCTTGAAGAGAACTTCGATATCTTTGCTCGAATACCTGAAAATAAGTTAGTGTAAAATGTAAATGAAAAAAGAGAAGGTCATACCTTAACAATAATATCGTTTGAGGAGTGAGATGTTCCAATTATTTGGTAGTTGCTCGCCAATTATCGTGCCAAGCTTGTAGGATCACTTTCTGATGATATCGAGGACTTTATACGGTACTTCCTTATTTGGGCTGAGTTTTCCTTCGTTAGGGTCTCGCGTATTGGGGGTGACTTTTCCCAGAACTAAGTCCCCGATTCTGAAGTGGCTAAGGTTGGTCTTACGATTATAATACCTTTTGATGCATTGTTTTTGTGCGGCCATTCGAATGAGGGCGGCTTCCCATTTTTCATTTAGTAGTTCGAGGCTCGTATTCATAGCCTCGTGATTCGACTCTTCCGTTGCGTATCGAAATCTGGGGCTGGGTTCCTCGACTTTGGCCGAGATCAAGGCTTCGACACCATACACTAAGGAGAACGTTGTTGCCCCCATACTGGATTTTGATGTTGTTCAATATGCCCAAAGGACCTCGGGTAAAATTTCTCTCCATTTTTCCTTGGCGTCATTCAATCTCTTCTTTAGATTCTGAATGATGGTCTTGTTCGTCAATTCGGCCTGTCCGTTCCCACTAGGATGATACGGTGTTGATAAGATCCTTTTTATTTTGTGATCTTCGAGAAACTTTGTTATTTTGCTGCCAATGAATTGTTTTCCATTGTCGCATACGATTTCGGCAAGTATCCTGAATCGACATATGATGTGATCCAAGATGAAGTCTATAACTTCTTTTTCTGCAACTTTCTCGAAGTCCTCTGCTTCAACCCACTTAGGAAATAGTCAGTCATAAATAAAATGAATTGAGCTTTACCTGGGGTCGAATGGCAGAGGGCCGACGATATCCATTCCCCATTTCATGAATGGCCATGGGGATAAGACCGAATGAAGTTTTTCTCCGGGTTGGTGGATCATCGGTGCATGCCTTTGACACTTATCACATTTTCGAACGAATTCTTTAGTGTCTTTCTCCACACTAGACCAATAGTACTCTGCTATGATAATTTTGTGAACCAGTGATTCGGCACCGGAGTGGTTCCCGCAAGTGCCCTCGTGAACTTCTCTTAAGACATAATCAGCGTCCCCTAGTCCCAAGCATACTGCCAACGATCCATCAAACATCCTCATGTATAAAGTTCCATCCTCGGCCAGTGTGAATCGAGCAGGTTTTGTTCGTAGAGTCCTGGATTCCTTAGGGTCTGATGCGAGATTTCCGTTTTTCAAATACTCAATATATTTATTCCTCCAACCCCATTAGGCATGTGGTGTTTATTTCGGCATGGCTTTCTTCAATCACTAACTTCGAGAGTTGAACGACAATCCCCGAGCTGATTTTGTCGTCCTTGATTGATGATCCCAGATTCGCAAGGGCATCGACCTCGCTGTTCTGTTTTCGAGGTACATGCTGCAAAGTCCATTCATTGAAACGATGTAATGCCACATGCAACTTATCCAAATACCTTTGCATTCTATCTTCTCGAACCTCGAAGGTTCTGTTGACTTGGTTTACCATTGGTAGGGAGTCGCACTTGCCTTCGATAACTTCTTCTCCCAAGATTTTAGCTAGTTCGAGACCTGCAATCATGGCCTCGTACTCGGTCTCATTGTTAGTCAACTTATAAGTTTTGATAAATTGCCTGATTGTGTTTTCCATGGGCGGCTTCAAAACGATGCCTAACCCGGACCCTTTCACACTCGAAGCACCATCTGTAAAAAGGGTCCACACCCCCGACGATGTACCAGATTTTAACATAAGTTCCTATTCGACCTCGGGTACGAGGCTTGGCGTGAAGTCGGCCACGAAGTCTGCCAAGATTTGAGACTTGATGGCCATTCGTGGTTGATATTCGAATCATACCCACTGAGTTCGACAGCCCATTTGGACAATGGTCCCAACAGTTCGAGCTTATGTAAAACATTACAAAGAGGTTAAGTGGTTACCACACATATCGGTTTGACATTGAAAATACGATTTTAGCTTTCTAGAGACGCTTATTAGAGCAAGTGGTGATTTTTCTAAGTGTGGGTATCGAGTTTCTGCCTCACCTAAGGTTCGACTTACATAATAAACGGGAAATTGCGTACCTTGCTCTTCTCGAACTAGGACACCTGTTGGCCCAAGAAAGGAAATAGTTTTGAAGATTGACAAAGGAACTCCGAGATGAACCAGGTCCATCATAGGTGACATAGACCAGCAGAGTTAAAGGCACATGAGATGCACATGCATGAGTTAAATGTGTTCTGGTAAAATTGAGATATCTTCTGATCGAAAAGATTACAAAAACGAAATTGGAGAAGGACTCCTTATTCAATAAGAACAGAATCAAAGATAAGGAAGGATTTAGGAGTTGAGTTTGACTAGAACTCTTTCACCGTAGAAGAGTTGGATTAGGATTGTAGTTAATTCCTTATCTACTAACTCCTATAATTGCAGATCGTTCTTATGATATGTAGACGCACAAAAGCAGAAATTTATCAAGAATTGAGAGCAAAATTCGTGAAGAAATTTTGCAAGCAGTTCGAGCCAAATTGGAGAGTGTGAATCTGGAGCTACAGATCAGCTAGAATAACCAGTTTCATCGTTGATTGTAGTAGGTGTTTCAATATTGTATCTGTCACACCTCCTTTTCCTCCGGTAAAGGTGGGATAAGGGAGTTTTTCCAATTTAAGTGACATTATTCGAATTGGGATTATTTATTTAATTAGAGTCGCCACCCGGATTTTTTACGGTGTTCCGGGACACCGTTTATTTATTTTAAAATCCCAAATCGAGAAAATTTTGACTCTGTTAAAAGGTCTACAAACCAGAAGACGGGGTAAGGAATTCTGTTAACCCGGGAGAAGGTGTTAGGCACTCCCGAATTCCGTGGTTCTAGCACGGTCGCTTAACTATTAATATTTTGTGTAAGTTTTCTGATTATTTACGTGTTTTAGCCTATTGTGAATTTAGCCTTTTTAACTTTCAGCCGCTTTTAATATTTATGGGTTTATCTTGGAACAAGTCACGATGACGTGCACTTGTATTTTTGGACACATTGTAATCGCGCCACATGAAATGCACCCGCAATCACAACACGTGAGTTTTTTTTATGGTTTTGAGTTGAAGTCGGGGACATGAGTTTCCACACCCAAGTGTAGATTACGTAATCACGAATATGGTCATGACGGTTAAAAGGCCTATTTGAAGCGATATTCAATTATTCTCTCTAAGTTAAGGATTTTTTAATCTAAAGAAGTAATTTTTAGCCTTACGAGGTATACATGTAAATCATTTTGATATTTTATGGATTTATCTTAGAACAAGTCATGATGGCGTGCACTTGTCGTTTTGGTCCATGTTGCGAACCGCGTCACATGAAATGCACCCGCAATTCGCGACATGTTTATCTGATTATTAGTCGGGTCACAAGAAATGCACACCCGAATTCGAATTACATTTTTCTTTTGACAGAAACTCAAATTGTTAAGCCTAAATATACATTTATTTTAGAAAAGCCATCTTAAAAACAAACTGTCAACCAAATCAGTACTAATGCATCAACTCAAAAACTTTAGAGAAAGGAAAACATCACCACCCCTAACGTAATGGATAAATAAAAATACTTTTAGTGACATAAACACAAATGACATCTACATTCCAACATGATATAAATAAATTTTTAAAGACTCAATGACTAAGAAATAAAAGAATAACATGAAAAGAGATCTCATAATGAAAATGACTAGTTCAAACTTGCCAAAGTATTTTGTGGAATCCCAAACAAGAGACAAAGAGTGAATAGAAAACAGAACATTCGGCGGCGACGAAACAAGATTGAAAGAATGATAGGGCTAAACCTAACTGGAAATTAATCCAACAGCTTCATTGGAGTTTTAACAAAGATACGAAGACTAGAAGGAATGAGCCAACATCATATTTTGAAATCACTCATAAATAGAGTTATATCAAAGAGAAGGAGAAGAGTATGGACCTAAAATAAATCTTTCAATTGACGAAAAATTTCAGTAGATTACAACGGGCAGGATAGCGCAGCTACAAGCAAAATCCAAGACCGCAACCAAACTCGAATGGAATCGCGAGCCTCGAACAGAAACGAGCTTCAACTCTTGAGAATTTCCATATTTTAGAAGCAGAAATCAAAGCATAAATTCAGTAGATGTAGTTAGATTTTGTAGATCCACCAAAAAAAATTTTCTAAATAGTTTTAATTATTCAATACTCTTTACAAGTTGAGAAAACATCAGTAGATGAAAATTACCGAACCTACATAAGCTAATTGCCTCCATTGAAACTCCAAAATCTATGTGTTTGTAATATATCTTTTGGAGTGTTTCGATTTTGAAAATTGGTTAGGCAAAGGTGTGGGCATTTCTTGTGGGGGTGCGGCTGATTTGTATCTCAATTAAAGGGGGTTCGACTGTGCTCTTGTCTTTCAGAAAATGAGAGAATCAGGTTCTTTGAGAGGTGAGAGCTTTAATTTTCTAAATGTTCGGAAGGGAGGCAATACGAGAGCTTAGCCAAAAAATGGGAACATACCCTTTTTGTTAGAGAGGGGAAGCAGAAATGGTTGTTGATGAGTCAGGAAGGAAGAAGGGGATGCAACGTTGATCTCTTGGGAGAAAGGTCTATCCTCTTTTTGTCCATTCTTTGTATTTCTATTATATAGAGGAGGGGATTAGGGTTAGAATGTGGGGAATTTGGTTGGGCGTGGGATTTTGGGCCCTGAAATTAGGCCAATTTGAAATAAGGGCAAATTTGTTTTCTTCAAAAATAGTCATCTTTCTACTAATTAAATTTCGTTTATCAAAGCGACCTAATTAATATTTTAACTAATTGATTAAGCTAATGTATATTTTTGTAACTTTTATATATTAATCTATCAATTAAAGGGTAATTAATTTCTAAAAATGCGAATTAAACCTAAGATTACATGAAATGAAAAATGTGATAATTTTTATGATTTTTCTATGATTTTAAAATATTAAACATGCATGAAATGCAACTAAATAAAGAAAATTTTCTAAAATTTATTAAAAGTTATTTTTGATTATTTTAGGAGTAATTTTCATGCGGGGCAAAAATTGGGTGTTCACAGCTGCCCCTCTTTTCTCGAGAACATGAAGAGTTTTCGAGCAAAGATAAAGTGAGCAACTACGAGAAATTTTTGCCCGTTTGGCACTCCATTTGGAAGCATTTTTGAAAAAGTTTTGACCGAATCTTGCTTCGGCGGTTGCCTACATATCCTTGGCTATAAAGGAATCAGGTCAGTGTAGTTCTGGATGTTTGGAGTGATGGAGTGGTGTGTTCGAGAGTCGAGCGAGGTTCCATATGAGGCTCCGGTTCATGGTCCTGCTATTACATCAAAATCCAAATGAAAAAGACTGACTAAGCCTATCAGCTACGAGTTACAAGATTCCTATCTACGGGTCTTCTGAAGCTTGATCTTGAGTCTTAGATGCTTCTTTATATTGACTCCGATATGAATCTTGATGCTTGTTCGTTGTAGGCGTTGGTTAAATCTTCTTCAGCTTTTCGGATCAAGGCAGGATATACAGAATGGATGACTTCAATCTCGTCCTGAATAGTCCACGTCTTTCCCGCTTCTGCACTTTGGGGTTCAACTCTTTTCTTTTTCTTTTTTTTTATATTCTGAATTGAGACGTCTTCTTTTAGTCGTCTCTAATCCATTGTCCTAAAAATGCAATCTGCACAAGATCAAAAAGCAAGCGAACGAAATTTTCTGCCCCAGTTTTCACTAGGAAAATTTCGTGAGTTATTGTAAGGGAATCTATACTACTTTATTATTGAAAGCGGTGAAAAGCCGGGAACAGTGCACCCAGAGTTAATGTAGACTAGGGAGTGGATACCCTATGCCCAAAGGTAAAATCAACTAGGGGTTGGAGACCCTATGTTGGAAGAGAATTGACAGGTTATGCTGTCGTCAAGAAACGATCACCGGGTTATGCCGGTGTCTGGAAATCAGATTCATTGGGTTATGCCGGCATCAACTAGGGAATGGAGACCCTATGTTGGCATCGATTTATGTCGGCATCAATTTATGCTGGCATCAACTCGGGAGTGGAGTCCCTATGTTGGAAAATCATCAACTAGGGATTGGAAACCCTATGTTGGAAATGAGACTAGGGAGTGGAGACCCTATGTCTAAACGAACCAAGAGGGAATTTCAATTTTTTTTTTGAACCAATCATTCTTTTAAACAAAATTCCCCAATGCTTATTTTCTGAGGACATAAATAAACTATTTTTTCCTCTTTTTTTTTTTTAAAATTATCCTAGGAGAAAATTCATCAGACTAGGTTTTCCTATCTTAGGAGAAAGATTCATCAGACTAAGACGTCTATCCTAGGAGAAAATTCATCAGACTAGGCTTTTTTTTCCCGTTATCTTAGGAGAAAGATTCATCGGACTAAGATTTCGATCCTAGGAGAAAATCATCAGATTAGGCCCTTTTTTTTGTTATCTTAGGAGAACAAATCATCATACTAAGATTACTAGGAGAAAGTTCATCAGACTAGGTTTCTATTTTTTCTGGTTACTTAGGAGAAAGATTCATCAGACTAAGATTTTGATCCTAGGAGAAAATTCATCAAACTAGGTCTTTTTTTGTTTTTCTGGTATCTTAGGAGAAAGATTCATCAGACTAAGATTTTGATCCTAGGAGAAAATTCATCAAACTAGGTCTTTTTTTGTTTTTCTGGTATCTTAGGAGAAAGATTCATCAGACTAAGATTTCGATCCTAGGAGAAAATTCATCAGACTAGGTCCTTTTCTGTTATCTTAGGAGAAAGATTCATCAGACTAAGATTTCGATCCTAGGAGAAAATTCATCAGACTAGGTCCTTTTCTGTTATCTTAGGAGAAAGATTCATCGGACTAAGATTTCGATCCTAGGATAAAGTTCATCAGACTAGGTCCCTTTTTGTTATCTTAGGAGAAATATTCATCAGACTAAGATAGCTGTCCTAGGAGAAAATTCATCAGACTAGGTCTATTTTTTATTGTTATCTTAGGAGAAAGATTCATCAGACTAAGATTTCTGTCCTAGGAGAAAATTCATCAGACTAGGTCTATTTTTTATTGTTATCTTAGGAGAAAGATTCATCAGACTAAGATTTCTATCCTAGGAGAAAGTTCATCGGACTAGGTCTTTTTTTATTTTTATCTTAGGAGAAAGATTCATCAGACAAAGATTTCTTTCCTAGGAGAAAGTTCATCAGACTAGGTCTTCTATCTTAGGAGAAAATTCATCGGACTAAGATTTCGATCCTAGGAGAAAATTCATCAGACTAGGTCCTCTTTCTTTTGTTATCTTAGGAGAAAGATTCATCAGACTAAGATATGTATCCTAGGAGAAAGATTCATCAGACTAGGTTTCTTATCTTAGGAGAGAGATTCATCAGACTAAGATTTTGATCCTAGGAGAAAATTCATCAGACTAGGTCCTTTTTTGTTATCTTAGGAGAAATATTCTTCAGACTAAGATTTCTGTCCTAGGAGAAAGTTCATCAGACTAGGTCTTCTATCTTAGGAGAAAGATTCATCAGACTAAGATGTCTATCCTAGGAGAAAATTCATCAGACTAGGTCCCTTTTTTATTGTTATCTTAGGATAAAGATTCATCAGACTAAGATTTTTATTGGGAGGAAAATCCATCAGACTAGGACTTTTTATCCTAGGAGAAAAAATGCGAAGAGCAAAGGCAACCTTTTATGCACACAGATAAAGGCAAAAATTTGAGAAACTTCCCTTTGTCGGTTCTTCTCTTCTTCTTTTTTTCCTTTTTTTTTTGTTTTTGAACCAATTTTCTTGCACTGCTTTGTTCCTTTTTCAAACGAAGAAAATTTTGTCAAATTTTAAAAGTGGTGGTCGGTTTGTGGCCTTGAGTCCTAGGCAGCTTGGCTTTTGCTCAATCAGCCTGAGTCGGTTTCAAGAGACGTTTGCTCTGCATCAACCCTGATTGTTCCACACCCAGTACCACTTGTATTTGTGGCTCAGTCGGACTTATCCCAACAGGATATCTTTGCTTAGGAGACCTTTTTTGATATCTTGAATGACTTCTTGCCTTTTGGAGCAATTTGACTGTCAGAGGGAATCACCAGTTATCTTTGCTTGCGTAATTAGGCTGACAAGGGCCTTTTGGGGGAAAGCCTTTGCATGAATCCTCAATGCATGTTAACTGTAACAACTGAATATGCTGGCCAAATCCACTTTGTGCAACTGAAAAACTGATAGCAGATTTTGAAATCTTTTCTTGCTTGTTTTGACAAGGACTGACTCAGAATGAAGGACGCAATGATGCAAAGAAACAATATTGACAGGAAATACCCATGTCGGAAGGATAGAAGGCAGATCGTTTTTTTCTTTCTTTTTTTAATTGCGGTAACTAGCCTTAATGATCATGACATGCATTTTAGACTCAGTGGCCGATCTATCAAACTGATCAAATCTTTCATTTCACCATTCTTATGACATTTGAAGTCGGGCTTGTTTATGCCAATTCTTCGCATCAGCTTCACGACTCACTATCGACTAGTGATGCCCCGAGGGTTTTCACCAACAAGTATCTCTCATTTATTTATATCTACTTATCATCACCTTACCATGCCCGTGAGGGTTTTCACTAGTAAGACTCTCTCATTTTCTCTTTTATTTTTCTTTTTCTTTTGTGAGAAACTTGGCAGTGTTCTATGTCGTGTGATAATTGTTGCTTATTCCATGCTTTCTTGCGTGAGAAACTGACAGTGTTCTATGTCGCGTGACAACCGTTGCTCATTGCATGCTTCTCTTAGCATTCTTGAAGGCATATCAGGAGGTCTTTATTTGGAAGGTTTTTGGATAGGGTTGGAAAGAAGGGTTGGCATGATGGATTAAAGTAGACTCAAATGAGGGGTTATAGACTTACAACTCTTGGAATCGACTCTTTTAAAAGTGAAATAAAATTTCTGCCCCTGTTTTAGCTACTGGGGATTTTTTTTGACTTTTATTTGGTTGGACCGATTCGTGTAAGGTTGCCTACGTATCCTATTTTTTTAAGGAATCAGATCTAACGTAGTTCAAACATCTGACCTAACTATTTTTCATCTTTCTTTTTTTTTTCTCATGTTTTTTTTTTCATTTTTCTTTCTTTCTCTCTTTTTTTTCCCAAAATAAACTGCCCCAGCTTCCTTTTTAGGGCATAGATCTCAGACTATTCTTTTTCTCTTTTTATTTTTTCACTTAACTTTCTAAGAATTTCCCCAGCTTGTACTCTTGGGGAATGAACTTTTCTTTTCATTTTTTTTTCATTTCCATTTCTTTCATTTTCTTTATTTTTTTTTGGGCTTTTGACTCTAAACTTGATTCCAAAAGAGGATGGTCAAAGAAAAATGACACCGGCTCAAAAGGGGTAGAGAAGGGTATAAAGTGTTTAGATAGCAGAAAAAGGGCCTCCCAGCCTCGAGAACGCCAAAATATATTATCTCTTTGCGATCATAGCGTTGATGAACATGTCTATCTTCTTGGTGTGTTGTGTTTGAAAGGCATTTTTCATCCATTAATGCCATACTTTCAACCAAGTTTCAATTGATTAAACATCATCAAGCCCGATCTTTACAATGATTTGAAGGTGAATTTTACTCAACCTCAATTCCAAAGTATTTCAACTCTTTATTCATCCTCAAAAGTGTCTCTTTCTCACTTATCTCATTTAAGACTAAATCAGCTTTTAAGATCTGGCCAAAATTTCCGCATGCATGTCATATCACTAAAACTAGCGGGAAAAGAACTAAACGTAGAATGAAAAAATAATATTTCATTGAGTAAACAACAAGACAAACAACCTAAAATCCAAGTTACAACCCTAAAATAACCCGGATAGCAACAAAACAGACAGACAAGACCGACACAAACAGAACAGAGGAATACAAGGGTTTGATTCACTAAAACAAATAAAATCTGGATCATAACTCTGAAATAACCCAGATAATAGAAAAAAATATCAAAACAAGCTACCAAGATTCATTCCTTGTGAGGAGTGAATGACTTTTCAATTGCTAAGCTTGACATTTAGCCATAAATTTGCTCATCAGAATCAACAGAACCGTCTCCAATTTCAAAATCATTAACTTCAGTCAGCGAGTTCCCAAGAAGATTCTCATACTCCCTGTCACCATGCATCATCCTCACAAAGTGTGCATCATCAAGTGCAGGTAAAGGATTCTGCGTGATATACTGGGTGTCACTGTCTTGGATCACAATCAGATTTTTCTGGATCATCCTTTCTATTTCTCTTTTCAAATACCGACATCTTTCAATATCGTGCCCTTGGGCATTGGAATGATATTCACACCTTTTAGAAGGGTCAAAGATTCTTGCACGTGGGTCCACATGATTTGGAGGAATAGGTGCAATCATGTCATAATGCTTTAATTTCTCAAAAAAGCTTGCATATGACTCTCCTATTGGTGTAAAATTATCTTTCACCTTTTGTTCTCCTCTATACCCCTTGCTTGGATGTGGGTTATAGGGCACTTGGAAATTCTGTGGAGGCTGGTAGAGATTTTGCGATGCTCGCCTTCTGGGGTGTCTTGGTGGCTGGACAACATACTCAGGTGGAGCAAAAGAGTATTGTGGGTTCTGAGGTGGATAGGATTGCTCAGGGAAATCATCGGAAAACAGACGAGGCTGGTATACCTTCGAGATGTTCTACTAGGACCTCTTCTCAACCCTGATGCCATCATGATTTTTTCATCTTTCTCATTAATGTCACTAAAATTACCATATTCAATCTGGACAGCCTGAGTTGCGGCTTTGAGAGCTGCTTAACTTATAATTCTGCCTGTCTTAAGGCCATTCTCTATCATTTCTCCCATTTTGATTGCTTCCGAGAAGGATTTGCCAACTGCGGACATCATATTTTGAAAATAATCTGGCTCTTGAGCCTGAAGGAAGACAGTGATTAGCTCGTGGTCATACATGGGTGGCTTAACTCTAGCTGCTTGCTCTCTCCATTTAATGGCATATTCCCTGAAACTTTCAGTTGGTTTATTCTTCAGGTTTGAAAGGGAATTGCGGTCCGGGGCAATGTCGATGTTGTATTGGAACTGTTTGACAAAGGCCTGAGCCATGTCATCCCATACATACCAGCAAGATGTGTCTTGTTCAGTAAATCATTCAGAGGCTAACCCCGTAAGTCTTTCCCCAAAATAAGCCATTAGCAATTCTTCATTTCTTCCTGCACCTCTTAGCTGATTGCAATACCTTTTCAGGTGGGCTATCGGGTCTCCATGTCCACCATACTTTTCAAATTTGGGGGTCTTGAAACCAGGTGGCAAGTGGACATCGGGGAACATACATAGATCCTTGAAGGCAATTCTCGTCTGACCTGCCAACCCTTGCATGTTTTTCAATTGTTGTTCTAAGCTTTTCATTCTTTGGGTCATTTCTTCCAGTGCCATCTTTCGGGCAGGCTTCTTAATGTTTGCAGGAAGATCAAACATGTATGAGTGATACTCAGGAGAATGATACAACTCTTGATGGGTAGCAAATTGTGATTCATGACTTTTCTTCTGTACCACTACTGGCTGTGGGATGGTGAAGACGGGCATAACAACAACGGTTATCTAATTGGTTGTCAATGGCACACTTTGGGAGCACGTAACAGAAGTTCCAGCAGTAGTTGTACAGTTGGGATAAGGATTGAGCCCAGGTGGATAGGATTGCTCAGGTAATGAGGCTGGAACGACAATATTCGAGATGGGTGTGAACTTTGGGAAACCATGAAAAGAAAAGGGCGGTCCTTGGCCATTGGCTCATGCTTGACACATTTCAGCCATTTTCTGTTTCAGTATTCTATTTTCCTCAACCACAGTGGAGTCTTGTTGAACCCTCTGACCCCGAGTCTCACGAGCATTCGTAACAGCTTCGATGTCCGTTGTCATTGGCATTTTCTCTTGGACCTTGTGAATTGTGTTGCAGCTTACCACAAACCGACCACCTCAAATTTTCTTCACAATTCGAAACAAAAAACATGTTAGAGGGGACACAATCGGTCCTTATTATCATTCTTTTTTTTCACTTTCTTTTTCTCTCACTTTTTATTTTTATTTTTATTTTTTATGGTTGTGATCAAATCCGATGGAGATTGTCTACGTATCATGACGCCGCATGAATCAAATCTTGCGTAGTTCGGGAAGATTGGACATAAAGTAAATAACCTGACTCTTTTTTTTTTTTTTGAATTTTGTATTTTTTTCAAAGACTAAAAAGGAAGAAATGAAATATTTTTTGGATTTAGATTTGTTTTTTTTTAATTTCGAAAGAAAAACTTCTAAATAAGAAGAATTTTTGGACTATTATTTTGAATTTATGCAAGAAAAGAAAAAGGAAATATTTTTTAATCTTGAATTTTCTTTTCAATTTTTCGAAAAGAGGAATGAAATTTTTTTTTTAATTGATTATTTTTTTTAAATTTTTTGAAAGAAAGACTTCTAAAGAAGAAAGAAATTATTTTTTTTTTGGATTTTTGATTTTTTGATTTTTTGGGAAAAGACTACTAAAAAATAGGTAGAAAAATATTTTTTGGATTTTGATTTGATTTTTTTGTTCAAAAGAAAGACTTCTAAAATAAAAGAAAATTTTTTTGGTTAAATTTTTTTTTATTTGAAAATTTTAAGGAAAGACTTCTAAAGCAGGAATTCAAGGAAACTTTTTGTTTTTTTGGACTTTTGAAAATTGGGGAAAAAAGACTTTCTAAAGAAGGAAGTAAAGGAAATTTTTTTTTTTTTTTTGGATTTTGGAAAACTGGGGTCTCAAGAAAGACTTTCCATAGAAGAAAGTAAAGGAATTTTTTTTTTCGATTTGTTTTTTTTTTTTTTTGAAAATTGTGAAAAATAAAAGGTAGAAAATATTTTTTGGGCTTTTGATTTGATTTGTCTTCTTTCCTTTTTAATGAAAGGTTTCTATGAAGAAAATATTTTTTGGGTTTTTTTAAAAAGAATTTCTTATTACTTGATTTGAGATTTTCTAAAAAAGACTTCTAACGAAGGAAATAAAGGAAAATATTTTTGGATTTTTGAAAAAATAAGGGACGGAACCGATGAGGTTTTCCTACGTATCTCACATCCGGTGAGAATCAGACCCGCGTAGTTCTGCTAATTTTGACGGAACCGGGAAAACATTATATTAGCTTATTTTTTTATTTTTTTTGAAATACATTTTCTCTTTCTCCATCTTTCAAAAATTTTGGCAGAGTTTCATGACATTTTCTAGTATCGGGGTTTTCAAAAATCGGGTAAATTTTCTATCCTATCTCACTCTTGGTTTTTCTGCTATTTTTTTTTACGGTCAACAAACAAGCCGAAACAAAATATTGTACACATAGCAGGTAAGATGCATCAGGATGGTCTTTTATGTCGGGTTCACTTGTCCTAGACGGACCCAACCCCTGTGTTGAGTCCCCTAAGTCAAATGCACGTGATGCAAATAATCGTTCCTACTAGGGATCCGGCATGAGGCTGTGTTGGGATTTTGTTCTAGACAAGGCTTACCCGAGCGGACAGCTTGAGTCGAGGTCGGCGTAGCGTACCGGGAATACAGAAGCTTCACCGGCTTTGCAACTTGTCCGTGCCTCGTTCTAAAATTTGGATGACTCTAACAGAAAAGAAGTCACACGAAGTGCACACTTCCTAGATGATTTAGAAGACTCAGAGAGAAGAAGGGTTTCGGCATAGTTTTATACGCAGTTCAGATAATATCAAAGCAGTAAATGAGGTAATTAGCACATTAGGTTTAAACACGTAAAATCAGATAATGAAAGCCAAAATATAACCGTTATATAAGCTCAAATTCTTGAACCCTGAACCAGAGATTCTGGGTTCTTAATTCCCCAGCAGAGTCGCCAGAGCTGTCACACCTCCTTTTTCCTCCGGTAAGGGTGGGATAAGGGAGTTTTTCCAATTTAAGTGACATTATTCGAATTGGGATTATTTATTTAATTAGAGTCGCCACCCGAATTTTTTACGGTGTTCCGAAAAACCATTTATTTGTTTTAAAATCCCAAATAGAGGAAATTTTGACTATGTTAAAAAGTCTGCGAACTAGAAGACGGGGTAAGGAATTCTGTTAACCCGAAAGAAGGTGTTAGGCACTCCCGAATTCCGTGGTTCTAGCACGGTCGCTTAACTATTAATATTTTTCCTAAGTTATCTGATTATTTACGTGTTTTAGCCTATTGTGAATTTAGCCTTTTTAACTTTCAGCCGCTTTTAATATTTATGGGTTTATCTTGGAACAAGTCACGATCACGTGCACTTGTATTTTTGGGCACATTGTAATCGCGCCACATGAAATGCACCCGCAATCACAACACGTAAGTTTTTTTTATGGTTTTGAGTTGAAGTCGGGGACATGAGTTGCCACACCCGAGTGTAGATTACGTAATCACGAATATGGTCATGACGATTAAAATGCCTATTTGAGGCGATATTCAATTATTCTCTCTAAGTTAAGGATTTTTTTAATCTAAAGAAGTAATTTTTAGCCTTACGAGGTATACATGTAAATCATTTTGATATTTTATGGATTTATCTTAGGACAAGTCATGATGGCGTGCACTTGTCGTTTTGGTCCATGTTGCGAACCGCGTCACATGAAATGCACCCGCAATTCGTGACATGTTTATCTGATTATTAGTCGGGTCACAAGAAATGCACACCTGAATTCGAATTACATTTTTCTTTTGACAGAAACTCAAATTGTTAAGCCTAAATATACATTTATTTTAGAAAAGCCATCTTAAAAACTAACTGTCAACCAAATCAGTACTAATGCATCAACTCAAAAACTTTAGAGAAAGGAAAGCATCACCACCCCTAACGTAATGGATAAATAAAAATACTTTTAGTGACATAAACACAAATGACATCTACATTCCAACATGATATAAATAAATTTATAAAGACTCAATGACTAAGAAATAAAATAATAACATGAAAAGAGATCTCATAATGAAAATGACTAGTTCAAACTTGCCAAAATATTTTGTGGAATCCCAAACAAGAGACAAAGAGTGAATAGAAAACAGAACATTCAGCGGCGACGAAACAAGATTGAAAGAATGATAGGGCTAAACCTAACTAAAAATTAATCAAACAACTTCATTGGAGTTTTAACAAAGATACAAAGACTAGAAGGAATGAGCCAACATCATATTTTGAAATCACTCATAAATAGAGTTATATCAAAGAGAAGGAGAAGAGTATGGACCTTAAATAAATCTTTCAATTGACGAAAATTTTCAGTTAATTACAACGGGCAGGATAGCGCAGCTACAAGCAAAATCCAAAACCGCAACCAAACTCGAATGGAATCGCGAGCCTCGAACAGAAACGAGTTTCAAATCTCGAGAATTTCCATATTTTAGAAGCAGAAACCAAAGCATAAATTCAGTAGATGTAGTCAGATTTTTTAGATCCACCAAAAAAATTTTCTAAATAGTTTTAATTATTCAATACTCTTTACAAGTTGAGAAAACATCAGTAGATGAAAATTACCGAACCTACATAAGCTAATTGCCTCCATTGAAACTCCAAAATCTATGTGTTTGTAATATATCTTTTGGAGTGTTTCGATTTTGAAAATTGGTTAGGCAAAGGTGTGGGCATTTCTTGTGGGGGTGCGGCTGATTTGTATCTCAATTAAAGGGGGTTCGACTGTGCTCTTGTCTTTCAGAAAATGAGAGAATCAGGTTCTTTGAGAGGTGAGAGCTTTAATTTTCTAAATGTTCGGAAGGGAGGCAATACGAGAGCTTAGCCAAAAAATGGGAACATACCCTTTTTGTTAGAGAGGGGAAGCAGAAATGGTTGTTGATGAGTCAGGAAGGAAGAAGGGGATGCAACGTTGATCTCTTGGGAGAAAGGTCTATCCTCTTTTTGTCCATTCTTTGTATTTCTATTATATAGAGGAGGGGATTAGGGTTGGAATGTGGGGAATTTGGTTGGGCGTGGGATTTTGGGCCCTGAAATTAGGCCAATTCGAAATAAGGGCAAATTTTTTTTCTTCAAAAATAGTCATCTTTCTGCTAATTAAATTTCGGTTATCAAAGCGACCTAATTAATAATTTAACTAATTAAATAAACTAATTGATTAAGCTATTGTATATATTTGTAACTTTTTATATATTAATCTATCAATTAAAGGGTAATTAATTTCTAAAAATGCGAATTAAACCTAAGATTACATGAAATGAAAAATGTGACAATTTTTATGATTTTTCTATGATTTTAAAATATTAAACATGCATGAAATGCAACTAAATAAAGAAAAGTTCCTAAAATTCATTAAAAGTTTTTTTTGATTATTTTAGGAGTAATTTCCATGCGGGGCAAAAATTGGGTGTTCACAGTATCTTATCAGTTTTCTTAGAAGCAAATTGTAATAGGTACACATTATTGAAGTTAGAGTTAGCTTGAAATCTGTAGAAATTAGCTAGAGGCTAGTTGATACAAAGAGGATTAGAGTTAGTCCTAGGATTACAAAAGAGTTTATTTTGTAAGTCCGTTTTGGTCAGTGTTTTAGTGAAGGGTTTGAGAAAATCCTACTGAGGTGTAGGTCGTGGTTTTTTCACCTTTTGAGCCAGGTGTTTTCCACGTAAAAATCTCTGTGTTTTTACTTTACTGCTTTTATTATTCCGCAAACAGCAGTAGTTGGAACACCAAGAAGAACCAGGTTCTTCCAGTTAGACAGCACTCGGAAAATTGGGTACTTCACAATTAACTTAATAATTGTGTGGTATTGATGTGTAAAACAACAATTGGTATCAGAGCGGGTTATACTTGAAGAGGCTAACACCTTAGGAAAAGATCAAGATGAGTGCACCACCTGGGAACTGGGAAGGACAATCAACTATTAGGCCTCCACTCTTCAATGGCCAGTATTACTCCTGGTGGAAGAATAGGATGAAGGATCACTTAATTGGAGAAGACTATGAACTATGGGACATAGTCACTGACGGTCCTTTAGCCACCATGAAGAAGACTGCTGAAGGAGTAGATGTGCCAAAGACTAGAGCTGACTGCACTGCTAAGGATTTGAGAAAGTGGGAGAAAAATGCTAAGGCCTAGAAGTGGCTTGTGTGTGGACTCGGTCCAGATGAGTATAGCAGAATTCAAAGTTGTACCACTGCCAAAGAAATTTGGGACACTTTGCAAGTGGCTCATGAAGGAACACCTCAAGTGAAGAGGTCAAGAGGAACTCTACTATATTCTCAATATGAGAATTTCACCATGAAGGAAGAAGAGACCATCCAAGAGATGTATACAAGGTTCACTACACTGACCAATGAACTCAAGTCTCTTGGAAGGGTCATTCTTGAAGAAGACAAGGTTGAGAAAATTCTGACAAGGGTCTTGCCAGTCTCTTGGGAAAGCAAAATCACAGTCATTCAGGAATCTAAGAACATTGCAACTCTTAAACTGGATGAGTTGATTGGAAATCTCACTCCCTATGAACTTAGAAGGCAAACTATAAAGATGGATGGTCCCAAGAAGGAAAGGAGTTTTGCATTCAGAATCACTGAGGGAGCAGATCTGGAGGAAGATGAGTTGGCCATGATTACCAAAGAATTCAGAAACTTTCTCATAAGAAATAAGGGCATCTCTAGAGGAGGAAACTACAACAAAGCAAAAGCTCCAGAAAGGGCAGCCAACGAGGGATGCTACAAATGTGGTAAGACTAACCATCTCATTAAATATTGTCCTCAGTGGGAAGTAGAATGGAAAAAAGGAGAGATATGAAAGAAGGAAGAGGAAGAAGGAACTGGTCCAACCCAAGAAAATGACAACTAAGTCTATGGTTGCTGCTTAGGGGGAAAGTCCAGATGAGGAATCAAAAGATGGGGAGACTGAAGATCGGGCGCTCATGGAAATTGGAGAATCTGATGAAGAACCACAGGTAAGTATTTCCCATCTTAAAAACAAAATAAAGTTCCTATCTAAGGAAAAACTCTCTGAGTTGCTACTTGATTTCATAGATGATTCTGAGGAAACATCCAAAGAGAATGATCAACTCTCTAACGAATGTGCAATGCTAAAAGGAAAATGCATAAACCTGGAAATCAGAGTCAGCGAATCTGAAAAGAAAAACACTGTCCTGTTGAACCAGGTTCATCCACTTGAGACTGTGATTCTAGAATTGAAATATGAAAACTTGAAACTGAGATTAGGATCCAGTAAAAAGGTTGTTGATCACTCTCATGTCATGTTAGAAGAAAATTTGGGAAAACTAAAAGATAAAATGTATGCCAAGGATGAACAGATAAGATCACTTAAAGAAGAGCTTGGCAAAGTCAAACATGAATTAGATAGAACTTGTAAATGGAATAAATCTTCTGATGCCCAGACATGGCTTCAAGAGAATCATAGTAGCAACCGGAGAGGGCTTGTTTTTGGGAGTCAATTACCCAAGTAGGATCTCAAAAGCAAGTATCTCTCTCTTCTTGAAAATATAATCCGCACCCACTGNNAAACTAGTTTGGGTTCCTAAGACTAACCCCTGATTTTCTTTTGTAGATTCAAGTGAAAGGTAGTAGCCAAATATGGTACATGAATAGTGGCTGCTCAAAACACATGACTGGCAACAAGGACTAGTTCCTTTCACTTGAAGACCTCAAAGGAGGAAATGTCTCCTTTGGAAATAGAAATAAAGGTGAAATCATTGGGGTTGGTAATGAACAAGATGATGAAGAAATTGGGCTGGTCGGAAACTCAGTTCAAACTAAAGCAACACTAGAGGAAGGAACAGGTGATGGAATAGGTTCATCCATCCCGGGAAATATGATAGGGGGAATAGAACAAAAGAATTCCCAAACTCCGTTGGAACCTGTACCTGAACCTATTCCACAGTAACAAAGCAATGAAGGAACATCAAGGAGTAACTAGTTGGTTGTGAAACCATGCATATATCTTCACAAAAGCACTGAGTAGAGAGCATTTTGAAAGGAACAAGTTACTATTAGGGATGATTAAGATCACCTGATTGAACTAGTTCAGAATGTACATGAAAAAAAGGGAAGGAAAAATGAAAAACAAATTGGCTAGAAAATCAGGAATTTGTGTAAATAGTCAGATTAACAATTGCTCAGTCTCATACTGTAAAAGTATACTCTTATGCCATATTTTGATATGACTCACTAATCACTAATGAAATTTTTTCGATCTTTGAAAATTGAGGCTTGATCAAGAGGATTCTGAAATGATGAACCTGGTTCATCGTGCTGGTTCATCTGAAAGGCGAGGTATGTGTTCTACACTTTGCACACTTTGAAATACTAATAATTAAATCATGAGCAGAACTCTGCCCAAACTCAAAATCTTTTCAAAGCCTGTCCATTTGACTTTGGACCAGTTCTGTTTCAACAAGAATCCTCACTAAATTAAAATACCTAGATTCTAGGGAAGCCTTAACCGTCTATTCAAAACTAAAAGTTAATTCAAGCCATCCCCTCCCTTTCATAACCATTCCCAAATTTCCGATGACTCTTTCAAGTCGGTGACTGAGGGGGAAGAAACTTGGTCTTCTGATTCCGAACATGTAACTTCTGTACCAAAACCTTCTTCTGAGGTCATTTCTGAGGTCACTAAAAACTTAGAAAATAGGTTCATACTGGTTGGGTATGTGGTAGATGTGGAAATGCCTGAGACAAGAAGGATATGAGGTAAAAATAAAATTGAAAAAGAAAAAGAGAGAGATGGAGTAAGGAGTGAAGAGAGGGGAATAGGGCAAGAATTTGCAAAAATGACTATTTGTGGAGTTGAACCAGAAAAGGAGGAAGAAAGTAGCAAGAACGCAGGGGGAAGTGAATCAAGAGAAGCCGC
>ML299691.1:0-18983 GCA_005239495.1 Nicotiana undulata | reverse complement strand
TGTGACACTAGTCCTGGCACACACTTGTTGTAGTTATGCTGGTAGTTTGGGGTTGTATATATTGGGCCTAGCTGTGGCTCAACTTGTTTTTACAGCCTTACCCCATACCGTTGATTATATTCCGCACTTTTATTGTTATAGTTGTACGTTGGCTTGCCTAACCTCGCCGTTAGGTGCCATCACGACCTGAACCGGTTTTGGGTCGTGACAACTTAGTGGCTCATGAATTGTACTACCAGTCCTTAGGAATTCTTTCTATAAAAGTTCTGTTATATTATCATTATTTCTCTCAGTAAATCTCATTTTAATCGGATTGTTGCTAACTGACTTACCTAGCGGGTTGGGTTAGGTTCCATCACGACTAGTTGGATTTTGGGTCTTGACACGGATATCTGAGCCAAATTGGTCAATCTCTTTCCTGAGATCAGTTCTTCCTTCTATCGGTTGTATCACAGCGTTCATAAGACCATCACGGAGACCCTCATATTCTTCTATTAATTTCCTATAACGATCCATAATAACAATTGCGCAAGCATTATTAGAATCATCAAAATAAAGGCTCGAGATAGGATAACAACACTTAGGACGTATTTTTCAATTTCCCTAGCAAAAAATCACAAGATTGAGATGGTGAACACTGTCACGACCCAAAATCCTAACTCAGGTCATGATGGCGCCCAACAACGGGGTTAGGCAAGCCAACATAATTTTCACTAAGTGCTCTTCCTTAATTTGATTAAAAGTTCAACATTTACCACATTTGACAAGTTAAAACATGATATCTAAAGATAATAACCTAGTAATAGATAAAATAGCCATAAGGAAACGTGAGCTGATATACGAGCATATATATGTACAGCTCAAAATCTCAAAATAACCACTACGTGTGTGTACAGGGAACTAGTGTCACGAGTGTCACGGGCATACTAACATGATAACCAAAATATAGAATATACAATCCCACTGTCTGAATAAATAGACGGGAAACAAAAGTAAGGAAACTCCATGGTGCTGCCGGGGATCGCCAGAAGAAAGCAGCTCACCGTGAAGTCAGGTCCACTACGGTTAATATCTAGCTACGGTCTGATAACCAGAAGCACCAGCCTCAAAACCTGTACAATTAAGTACAGAAGTGCAACATGAGTACATATTAAAGAAATATGTACCCAGCGAGTATCCCGTCTAATCTCGAATAAGTAGTGACGAGAGGTCGACTCGATACTCAGTAAGGTCCAACAGTAATGATATAAAGCAGGATATAACAGAATGCAGTAGACATGGGAAACAGTAAGCAACAAATACATTTCAGGTATAGAATCAAAGAAAAACTACTGAAAATAAGCAACAATGTACACTTTCCTTGTTCCCAAGTATCTGTCGAGCCAATATCACTGAAAAAGTACCAAATAGTCATGCGCACACAAGGATAAGACAACTGGCCGGAGTCATAAGGATAATATCTATGCATTGCCGAGGATTGAACGGCTCTGTCCCATAAGTGCATTCTTACCATTGTATAATCTCTCAGGTGCACTGCTGAGGATCGAACGACCCGTCCCAAAAGTGCACCTTTCAATCCGCCGTGGCGTACGACCCGCTTCCATGAGAGTGGGGGAAATCACACTCCGTTCATGGAATGTAAATTGCGAAGCGGTCACAAGCACATACAATATCATTAAAACTTACCTTCCATAACAATTTCCTTCCAATTATCCAAATCCATGAAATCTCAGAGAATCAATGCTAGGCATAACATGAGTTTATAACACATATGACGTTTCAAGGAAGAATATAAGGCATGTTGTGGGCCTAACTACCCGGACATTACAATAATAGTCGCTATGTATGGACTCTCATCACTTTGTACGCACGTAGCCCCCAAAACAATTACACATAGCATATAAATCACCTATGGGGACAATTCCCTCTTACAAGGTTAGAAAGGAGACTCACCTCGTGCCGAATCTACCCCTCGGACCAAAGATGCGCCCGAAACTTCGATCTCTACACCCGAGGACTCGCAACTAGCCAAATATTGTATAATTATATCAATTCAAGCTCAAGGTAGAGAAATTATCCTATTTATTCAAAAATTTAACATTCTTGAAGAATTCTCAAAATTCAACCCCGAGCCCGCACACTCAGGTTTCAAAAAGTCTTGAAGGAATCACTCACCCATAGCCTAAGGATCATAAATATGTAGTTTCTACTTGAATTCATAGCATTAAACAGGACAATTCGCTAATTTCCTCAAGAACCCTAAATTTACTACCCAATTCTTGACTTTTCAATAATTTAGTAGTTAATTCAAGTTGAAATCCATGTATTAAACTAGTGTTGAAGTGGAATTAACTTACCTTGACAGACGCTAGGTCGTGGGATAATTTATTCAAGCTCCCAAGCTCTCAAATGGAGGATTTTATATGTTAAAAGATGAAGAATCCCGAGCTATCTCGAGGACCGCACCTGCGGTCTCGCACCGGCGAGCTGGGGCTCACACATGCGGAACTGGGCAAGAGGGGCTGGGGTCGCACCTGCGGAGGGATGACCGCAATAGCGGTTCCGCTCCTGCAGACTTTTGTCCGCACCTGCGAGGAAGGGGGACCCTAGGGGTTTTCTGCACCTGCGAGGCTGGGACCGCATGAGTGGTCCCGCACTTGCGACTGGGCAACCGCACCTGCGGTCACACCAGCAATAGATGCACCAACAGTTGTTTTGGCTGGTTTTTGGCCTCGTGTGGTGTCCGGGAGGCACCTGGGCCAACCCGAGCCCCCGCCTAAATTTACTAATACGTCCCAAATCATAATACGGACTCGCTCGAGTCTTTGAAACTATCGAAACAACGCTAAAACTCAATATCACACCCCAAAACCCCCAAATACATAACTTAAGAACTTCAAGTTCTTGATTTCTATAAAGATGCGCCGGACCGACCTATACAACTCGGAATGACTTCAACTTTTGCAGGCAAGTCATAAATGACATAACAGAACTATTCCTGGTCTCGAAATTCCGTTCGAACCTCGATAACACATAATCACGTTCCAAATCAAATTTCAAACTTAAGGAAATCCGTATTTCTATATTGGGCGCCGAAATGCTCTCGGGTCATCGAATACCCATTCCGAACATACGCCCAAGTCCAAAATCATCATACGAAGCTACTGAAGCTATTGGAACTCGATTCCGAGGTCATTTGCTCAAAATGTTGACCAAAGTCAAACTTGGCCAAAAAGGCCAACCTTAAGGAACCAAGTGTTCCTATAGCACTCTAAACACTTCCAAATCCCGAACCACCCATCCCCGCAAACCATAAATCACGAGAAGCCGCTATGGGAAGTTTCATCTAGGGAAACGGGGTCCTAATACGCAAAACGACCGGTCGGGTCGTTACAAACACAACTTGCCCTTGGAATATATTGATAATGTTAGAAGAAGTGAGGTCCTTTGCAATACGGACATAGATCAACAAAACATGAATACTTATCAGACAATAATGATTTATTCAAAGATGACATGTCATGGAGATTACAAAAAATAATTGGGAAAAAATAGAACTTGATAGACAGAAAGAAAAGTTTAATCTAGATAAACAGTTAATTTCTAAGTCCTCACACTAGGGTATGTTTGGAGGCTGTCGAGTTTGTGCTTCGCGATCGCGAAGGATGTCCCACGATCGCGAAGGGTACTTCAGTTCAGTGATTATAAGCACTCTATTTTCGGGGGTTTTGGCCATTTTATCATATTTGGAGCTATGGTGCTCGGATTGAGGCGAACTTTGAGGTGATTTTCACTACATGAATTGGGAGTGTTCTCTACTTGGTTTTGGTTATATTCAATGAATCCATCTTCGTTTTCGGCATTTGATCGATGGTTTCAAAGTGAAATTTTGGGGGTTTTGTCTAAAATTTCATCAATGGATTTTTGAGTTTTTAATATCGATTCGTAGTCGAATTTGAGTAAAAATAGTATGGTTGGACCCATAATCGAATAGGTTGTCGGATTGTGTTAGATTTGTCGGGTTCCGAGGCATGGGCTCGAGTTTGACTTTTTGGATGACTTTGAATAAATGTGTAAAGATTCGACGTTTATCGCTTGAAATTGTTTCCTTGGGCATTATTTGATATTTTTGAGTTGGTTTTGGCTAGTTTTGAGCCGCTTTAAGGTTGATACGCTCGGGGTGGCATTCCAAGAGAATGGTTTTGCTTGCTCGGTATTGTTGTTACTTGTTTAAGGTAAGTATCTTATTTAAACTTGGTTGAGGTACTAGTTTCCTGAATTATTTGTGATAGCTACGTGTTATGGGTGCGCGTATGCGTAGGGTTTGAACCCATGTGCTGATACAAGGGGTATTTATCCATGCTCTAGTTGTGTTTAGGTTATGATGAGCTAACATTGACTGTTAAGCTTTAAGCTATGATGTTTCTCATATTTGTAACATTGTGTGAACTATTTGAGCCATGTTTGAGACTACATAGAAGTTTAATCCCTGAATGAACTTGATAAATGCTATTCTATTATGAAATTTCCGATTTGAGCTATGGTAGCACACTTTGCACATGCCTACACTTTAGCATGTAATTTGTACCAGTCTAGGAGCACGAGATTTGTTATTCATTCATCAAATACATGTATTCTTATTTATTCGATCATGTGTGATGTGATTGGACATGATGCCTAAGACCATGCCAGTTGGATTGTGTTGTTATGCTTGTGATCGGGAGAATTGTGTTGTTATGCATGTGACCACGCCGGGTGGATTGTGTTGTTATGCCTGTGACCACACCGGGTGGATTGTGTTGTTATGCTTGTGAACACACCGGGCGGATTGTGTTAATATGCTTGTGGCCACACTGGGTGGATTGCGATGATATGCATGTGACCACGCCGGGTGGATCCATCACATTGAGCCTATGACCACAACAGGCAGATTATGATATTGATCATATGATGACGCCAGATTGATAGCACGTTGAATTGTCCATGCTTGCGTATGGATAATGATCCATCCCCCTAGGGTAACCCTCTCATGTTTCTCTCTGGAAGGTGTACACGCGGAATGTGAGAAACCGACGGGTTTCTGGTTTATGTGAGATTTTGGAGAGCTGGTTAATGTTTTTGGATCAGGTTGCGCGCCGCCACAGACTGATATTTGGTTGTTGTATTTCATCTTTACTTGCAATATCCTTGACTGTTTACCTAATTTACATGCATATCTTTCTTATAATGCGGGATTGTTTAATGAGCGAAACACTTTAGAACAAAGAATTGTGAGCATCAAAGTGGTTTTTACTTGAGAGTTTCCTGATTTGATCATATATGTGTTCTATCCTTGTTGAAATTATGAGCTGCATAGGTGTTAGTGAGTATCTTCTATATTTCTTGATTCTTTTACCCCGCAAAGTTAGTTAGGATACTTACTGAGTACATGGGGTCGGCTGTTGTTATACTACACTTCTACACCTTGTGTGCAGATCTTGGTGTTGATGTTGTTATGTATGGAGGGAACTGGCATTGAAGATGTACATGCATTTCAGTGATGGCTATCACTTGTCCTTGGTAGCTTTAGATTCACGTTTCAAACAGATGTTGTAAATATTTCAATTCAGTTTTGTAAAATCTAAGTCTTAGTGGCTCATGACTTGTACTACCTGTCCTTGGGAATTCTTTGCATAAAGTTCAGTTATATTATAATTATTTCTTTCGATAAATCACATCTGGATTGGATTGATGATAATTAGCTTACCTAGCGGGTTGGTTTAGGTTCCATCATGACTAGTTAGATTTTGGGTCGTGACACGGATATCTGAGCGAAATTGGTCTATCTCTTGCCTGAGTTCAGTTGTAACTTCTATCAGTTGTATCACAACGTTTGTAAGACCATCACGGAGACCCTCATATTCTTCTTTTAATTTCCTATTATGATCCATACTAACAAAAGCACAAGAATTATTAGAATCATCATAATACGGGCTGGGGATAGGATAACTACACTTAGGACAACTAATTCCATTGCCCTAGCAAAAATTACAAGATTGAGATGGTGTACACAACTCGCCCTTCGAATATATTGACAATGTTTCTAGACGTGAGGTCATTTGCAATACGGACATAGATCAACAAAACATGAATACTTATCAGACCACAATTTTCTATTCATAGATGCCATGTCATGGAGATTACAAAAAATAATTGAAAAACAAATAGAACTTGAATAGACAGAAACAAAAGAGTAATCTAGATAAACAGTTAATCTCTAAGTCCCCACACATGAGGTATTTTTGGTAGCTGTCGAGTTTGTTCTTCGTAATCGCAAAAGGTTGTCCCACGGTCGCGAAGGGTACTTCTGTTAAGTGATTATAAGTACTCTATTATCAGGGATTTCGGCCATTTTATCATATTTGGAGCAATGGGGTTCATATTGCGACGATTATTTAGGCGATTTTTACTACATGAATTGTGGTAAGTGTTCTCTACTCAGTTTTGGTTATATTTCATGAATCCATCTTCATTTTTTGCATTTGATTGATGATTTCAAAGTAAAATTTGAGGGTTTTTGTGTAAAATTCATAAAGTGAATTTTTCATTTTGAATATCAATTTGGAGTCGGATTTGAGTGAAAATAGTATGGTTGAACTCGTATTGAATGGGTTGTCGGATTTTGTGAGTTTGTCAGGTTCGGAGGTGCAGGCCAGGGTTTGACGTTTTGGTTGACTTTGAGTACATGTGTAGAGATTTGACCTTTATCAATTGGGATTGTTTTCGTGGGAATTATTTGATGTTTTTGAGTTTCTTTTGACTAGTTTCGAGCCACTTTGAGGTTGATACACGCGGGATGGCATTCCTAGAGTATTGTTTAGTTGCTCTATATTATTTTGGCTTGTTTAAGGTATATATCTTATTTAAACTTGGTTGAGGCACTAGTTTCCTGAATTATTTGTGATAGCTACATGTTATGGGTGCAAACATGAGTGGGGTTTGAACCATGTGCTGAAATCGAGGGTATTTATCCATGGTCGAGTTGTTTTTGGGTTATGATAAGCCTAGAATTGACTGTTAAGATTTAATCTATGATGTTTCTCATATTTGTAATATTGTGTGAACTATTTGAGTCGTGTTTGAGGCTACATAGAGGTTTTATCCAGGAATGAACTTGATAAACGTTATTTTATTATGAAATTGCCGATTTAAGCTATGATAGCACACTTTGCATATGCCTATACTTTAGCATGTCATTTATACCAGTCTAGGAGAACGAGATTTGTTGTTCTTTTATCACATACATGTATTCTTTTTTATTTGCTCTTGTGTGATATGATTGGATTGGATGCTTATGACCACGCCGGGCGGATTGTGTTGTTATGTCTGTGACCACGGCGGGCGGATTGTGTTGTTATGTTTGTGACCACACTGGGAGAATTTTGTTCTTATGCCTGTGACTATGTCGAGCGAATTATGTTGTTATGCATGTGACCACACCGGGCAGATTGTTTTGATATGCATGTTACCACGCTGGGCGGGTTGTGATGATATGAATATGACCATGCCGGGCGGATCCATCACATGGAGCATGTGACCACGCCATGCGAATTATCAAATTGAGCCTGTGACCACACCGGGCTGGAAGCACATTGAATAGGTCGTGCTTGCGTGATGATATGGACCCATCCCCCTAGGGTCACCCTCTCATGTTTCTCTCTTGATTGTGTACACAGGGATTATGAGAAATCGACAGGTTTCTGGTTGATGTACGCTCTGGGGGAGCTAGTTATTGTAATTGGATCGGGTTTTGCACCGCAACGGGCTGCTATTTGGTTATTGCATATCATCTTCACTTGCAATTTCCTTGACTGTTTACCAGATTTACATGCACATCTTTTTTATATGCTGGATTGTTTACTGTGAGAAACACTGTAAAATAAAGAATACTAAGCATCAAAGTGCTTTTTACCTGAGATGTTTCTGATTTGATCATATATCTGTTATATCCTTGTTCAAATTATGAATTGCAAAGGTGTTAGTGAGTATCATCTATAGTTCTTTCTTCTTTTATCTCGCCGAAGTTAGTTAGGGGACTTGTTGAGTACGTCTGAATTGGATTGTTTCTAATTGGATTACCTAGAGGGTTAGATTAGGTGTCATCACGACTGGTTAGATTTTGGGTCGTTACACGGATATCTGAGCCAAATTGGTTTATCTGTTGCCTGAGCTCAAATCTTCCTTCTATCAGATGTATCACATTGTTCGTAAGAACATCACGGAGACCCTCATATTCTATTATTAATTTCCTATAACAATCCATACTAACAAAAGAACAAGCATTATTATAATAATCATAATAAGGGCTCGTGATATGATAACAACACTTAGGACAACTTTTTCAAATTCCCTAGCAAAAATCACAAGATTGAAGGTGTACACAACTCGCCGTTGAAATATATTGACAATTTTTCCAGATGTGAGTCCTTTTCCATACGGACATAGATCAACAAAACATGAATACTTATCAGACCACAATTTTTTATTCAAAGATGTCATGTCATAGAAACTACAAATAATAATTGAACAAAACAGAACTTGAATATATAGAAAAAAAAGTCTGATCTAGATAAATAGTTAATTTCTAAGTCTCTGATAACCGTGCCACAATTTATTGCACTAAAACGCACATGTAAGTACACTTGGTCGACAAGTAATGAACAATAAGTAGAGTATCGTTCCTACGAGGACTTGTGATTAACTATCAACTAAATTAAACTAAAATAATTAATCTGTTTAAGTTATTCCTATGGGGTGATTATTCAACTAAAGCTAATCTAGAGACAAGTCGGCAACCTTATAGACGAATCTAATGGGAGAAAATATTTCAGAGCTATGGTTAGCTAACAATCCCATTGAATCTTACACTTAAATTATCTAACTAATTTATTTGGTTTATTAATTGACACGATTAATATTACAGTTTACCTTGAAAATGGTAATTGCAATTATTTTTGATTTTGTGGTTCCAAAAATATGTGATTTATTTTAATACCAGTTGTTAGGCAATAGATGCAAAGCATGAATTAGGAAAATAAGGTAAAAACAGAAGGAAGTAATGATGTGCAAACCAAACTGTCACAAGGCGGAGTCTCGAGCCGGCCGAAGCAGGACCTCGAGGTCGAGCTAGAGTGCTTGATAAAGCACGGTTGATGAAGGAATAACAGTGTGGAGGGCCTCGAGGATATCCCTTTATGATCAATAATGAGCAATGAATAAATAACAATTAATGAACATAATAAATGGAAAGCAATAAATATGTGGAACAAATATTTGAGCACGTTTTGGTAAGAGAGCAGAGAATATTCTTGTTGTTGAATTGAATATCATGTATGTGCCAAAAATGACAAGGGTCCCCTTTATATAGGTGGAGGAATTCCAACATAGTACATGTGTAATTATTACAAATAAATGCAGTTGGTACAACTATTTAATGGCCCGGTACGGACTTGTACCATTCTTGCAGGCATTGTCGGCTTTAACCACGTGCTCCTTAGAGTTTCCCACCTTTCCACGATGGTCCTAGATGTTTATACCCAATTTTTCCTCAAAATTATTTTAAACTTACATATATACCTTATCAGTTTTTATAACAATTTTTATTTTTCTATAATTTTTCCATATTTTTTATTAATTTATTCTAATTTACCCAGTAGTTTATCTCTAATAATTGATTACAAATAATTTCAAAACATTTCGTGATAAATATATCATTCTTGGTCCTATTAAGACCAAATTTATTTCATAAATTAGCCAAATTGTCACTATTTGACTATAATTGCAATAACTTTGCAATTATAGCCTAATTACTTATTTCTATGCTAATTTTACTCAAGAATTAGTCATTTATATTTTAAATACTAATTAATCATTTTAACTTAATCTATTGAGCAACAATTTCATATTTTGTCACGACCCAAATTCCATAAGTCGTGATGGCGCCGGACACCACTGTCAGGCAAGCCAAACCTTAATTAGTTGAAGAAATTCCTGTTTTAACATTTTCGAAATCGTTACCTTTCATTTTATTTCATAATCAAATAAATAAATCTTCGTAAATTAAGTACGACATCAGTTCAATTCAGTTTTAATCGACTAAATCCCAACACATCCCCAGAACCTTGTGACACAAGTACATGAGCAACTTCTAAGGATTTATACAATCATACAAAGCTTGTCCGAGGTACAACTTGAACAAGGACTGAAAATAAAGTACAAACACATAGGAGGAAGACTCTGTCAGCTGCGGAACGCCTCCGGATAATGCAACCCGTCCAAGTCTCCAAGTCAGTCACTAGGCTATGAAGGTACCTGTGCAACAAAATGCACAACAAGTGTAGTATGAGTACGAAAACTACGTGTACTCAGTAAGTATCCCGCCTAACCTCAGAGAGGTAGTGACGAGAGGTCAGATTAGACACTTGCTATAGGTTAATTTAGATTATTCAAGTGTGACACTAAGCATGGTTATCATAGGCAATTTATTAAGTTCAGGAATAAATAATGTCAACTTTTTCCAAAATTTACACTTAAATTCTTCGTCATGTTAATACCAATTAATCAACATGGGTGATTTAATCAAATAATAACCTAATCAACGAGAAGGAACAACTTCTTCCAAAATATTTAATAATTCTCAATCTTTGTCATTTCAATTGACAACTTAAAGTTCTAGGCTAGTAATAAGGCAAAAAAAATAATATAGCAACTACGCTCCAAAACTACCCAAATGATGATAAACCAATGAAAATATACTCTAATATTTGCTAAAAGTTCAGATTATATAATTTCCCAACTCCGCTCAAGGAATTGACCAAAATACCCTCGGGCCCACGTGCCCGGATTCCAAAATTTCTCGAAGATAAATTTTACCCATAAATTTACTAACTCAAATATACAATTTGTTACAATGTTCATGCTCAAATTCATGGTAAAAGTCCAAAATCCCAAGTTCTAGGTCTTTCCCAAAAATCCCAAATCTATACAAATTTTCCATGTCTAAATCCATGCACGATCAAATATTTAACTCAAAAAAAGGAAGAAATCACTTACCTTGTGTTGCTTGGTGAAAATACTTCCTTGAGCTCTCCAAAATCATCCAAGCAAAATGAAAGAAATGGACCAAAATTCGTGTTAAAAGAATCTGCCCATGCTTCATCGAGTTGTACCTTGCACTTGTGCTGTGCAGGTTGTACATCCTATTACAATTTTTCTTTGTTGAACACCTTCAGTTAAAACACCCATAACTTCTTGTAGAAATATCCAAATAATAAACGGTTTGAAGCTTTAGAAACTAGACTCGAAGATATTTAATTTGATAGGCTTTACACCATATAACTCTTTATATATCTCGAGATACGAGCTTCTAAAGTTGGATCCATGCATCAGAAAATTCTAGCGAAACTGCTCCACCAGCCATCTTCAATCGGTCATAACATTTTGCACAAAACTCCAAATGACAAATGGTTTAATGTTCTGAGAACTAAAATTCAAGATCTACAACTTTCAGGTTTTGCAAAGTTTCACATTCCTTATATATTTAGATATATATGCCTCCAAAATCAGCTCCACGATGCACCTAGCNTTTTTTTTTTTTTTTTTTTTTTGTCCGAAATTCATTTCGTTAACCTTACGAAATCGACCCGAGGCCCTCGGGACCTCAACCAATTATACCAACATGTCCCAAAATATAATACGAGCTCCTCTTGAGTTATTTGAAATCACTGTTTAACCCCCCGTGGACCTGCCGTGTTGCCACAACCCAGTTGAGTACACTTGCTCGAACAATTCCGAAGATATCCTCTTTTATTTAGGCAAATGGGGCTTAGAACCAGTATTTAACATCCGAAATCCTCTGCCAGGCATGTTTCCAATATATAAACACCGTATCAACTACCACACGAGGTACCAAAACACGACTGCGTACCTTTGCTGAATTAGCACCATGCACTGCATAATTCATCATCTAACCACAATGACACTCCTCGAACCTTAATAGACAAAATTCCACGACTCTGATGCTCCCAATGAATCTGCTGATATACATATACATCCTGCTATAATGCTGACGATACAACCACAACGGAGGAGATGTGTAGAAATTTCTAACCAATTGCAGAGTTAACCAAACATTGATTCTCTCCTTTTTGACTAAAATCATCACCTCATTACTATCCAAATACTGGTATTTGTTCTTTACCATACTTCACAAAATCTTATCGCACTGATCCCTGATCCAATAGTCTCGTCTCACCCAGTATGAGCTGCTCAGACAACCAATCCCCCAGACGTGACCAACAGTCTCACATGATGCCACAATGCGCCAATAGGCCACAACTCGAACATGATACTTAGGAAATGACTCAAGAAGGGACTACTCGACTCACGCAACTAATATGAACTTTCTTAAAAAAATAGGAAGCAAAACACAGGAAAACTAATTATAGGGAACCGTACTCAACATCACACTGATGCGGTGTGCAACCTGATTCAAATAGCATACCCGTGGCGGCATGCCACCCAATCCTATCAGGAAACTTACATAAGGAGATACACACGGAGTTGAAGTGCTCACTAATACAAATCACTGCATACCTGACAGAAGCGCGCCAAGTGCATAATACCATTATGGGGAGACTGATAGAGCCATATGCTACAAACTCAAGCACAACTGAGGTGCGATATAAAATTTGAATCTCAAGGGCCACCCTGCTCACATAACCTCATCACTACGCGGAACCTCAACACATAAGAAATTATCAAGTCGTTTCACAACTCACACTGCACAATCATAATATCACATGAATTTGACGAAGACGGAACAACATCTGATATTCCAACACCCCTCCTTGAGGAGCGCTATACTGAAATGAACACATCTGACTCACATGGGGCCCATAAGTCTGTTTAAATCCTTTCACACACTTCAAGCCGATTCCGCTCACACTGAACTAGGCTAATAACTTTACCTGGATCCATAATAACCCACTTCCTCTCATAACACGCAAGAACAACCATCATAGCCAGGAAAAACACCCCACAATCCACAACCAACTGAATCGAACGCCTTCCAGGCATACATTCTCAAATAAGCAATATTGCACTTCCTTATACTTGTTCTAAATCTTCAATCAATCAGGTGACTACATTTCATACTTGTACAATCTTCCTGTGGTCACACTCCCACGACCTTCCATGCAAGGTAACAAGTTTGCACATCCATACCACCGACCACACTAATGTTGTAAGACAAATCAAGAACCCATTACCAGGGTGCAAGCCTCTTTCACCAAACACCGATCTCAGGTGACACTGGAGACAACACCAGTTTACTCTAGACATTCAAATCCCTTCTTCTTGCTACCCGAGCTCATGACATCCTTGTCAACACTGAACCACAATCTTGATCCTTACTTCCAATTACATACTACTTACTGCACTTGCATGCCAATATGAGATAGCGCAAGAATTCTATCATAACTCTTGAACTACTAATAGGGTGAACACCCATTCATATAGAAACCTTTTTTTTTCTTTTCTCACCTCAATTCAAGAGAACCATGACAACACACGAGTGAATTCTCATAATCACAAAACAGGAAAATCCTCAAGGAATAGTATATACCCCCATGATCCTTCCAGGATCCGCCTACACCTAACAAGTCATAATACTTGAATGTTTCAAATTACGATCTATTAGGCCGGCCGACAAGCCTCGCGCACACCGTCACAAACCACATGCATAATTTAATCACACTGAAGGAACTGATCATTGCCGTACATGTGCCATTTCAACCATGGATAACCAATCTATATTCTTCTTAATAATCCTTAACTTGACTTAGAATAACGATAGCTTCATCAAAAACATTGTGAGCCCATATCCACACTCCTCTTGAGTGACCTTATATCACGAGACCATGCTGTCTCAAATCCCGCACGTCATCTCATACCTCAAATGCTGCATCGCAAGACGAAGATACATGGAACACTCCGAGCCTCCTATCACGATCTGCTGCAGAAGCTAAATTCTTAACCATGTCGCAGGCTTGAAATCCTTAAGCACCGCATTTTAACCTTTGAATTCTCTAGGACTTTTATTAAGAGTCACCCACTCCGACTTGGTCCCGATTACAATTAACTCCAAGGCTCTTCTAGCACACGAACACCCTCTCAATGAAGCACGTGACTGAGTCTAAAGCTACTCCTTGCACCACTCTGGACCCCACCAAAATTCTTTCTTCATTGCTGACACGATTTTGCTCAACCAACCCGTCAAATTCTTCTAAAGTCTCCTGCTAGCATCCCATGAATACTCAAATTCTCTAGCATCATTCACATATTCGGCCTCCTACCGAAAAACCACTAGAATTCCTTGCAGAAACTTGCAAACCTCACGACCGCTAACCTGCTCACAGGAGTTAACCCACCTGTGGAAATTACATCTAACACCTTCCAATGACGTTGTACTGCACACTCTCTACAACATCAATACCCCATCCTAAGCTTATTCTCATTCCTCAACTTTACCAGTCCGTCCGCTCCTCATGTACATCTACTAAATGCGCTACAATATCTTATAATTCACCACTATGTTGTTGTTTTCCCACTTTGGTCAAACTCCCCCTCTACGTGACTACTCGACTTCCGCTTCTTACACCTGGCCTCCTAGAAATGGAACCACTACCTAGCACTTCTCACATATCTTCCTTCATCGTATGCTGCTCAATTGCTGCCTCAATTCAATACCATTCTCTGTAGTTCTTAAACCAGCAGTTTACCATGACTTCAAACTCTCCGAAGATCATCTTTCTCAAGCTGCCTTCATTATCAATACTTATCCAATACTGAACCACCGCACCTCACGGTCTCTGACAACCGCTTCTTCAATACTTCTTCACAATACTCTGACCCCATGCAACCAAAGAAACCATATCACCGACAAACTTAACACGTTCTATTCGATCAAAAATAGCGATACCACATCACAGATGAAAACTCCACCTCGCTTGATAACTACAATTCTTATTACTTTATTACCAAAACTTGAACATTTATAGTCCAATTGCCTTTCTCCCGCCGGAAATCAAATACTGAAATCTCGGAATCATGCCCTGAGAAGACCTTCTTCCAAGTCCTCCATTGCCCCGACGTATGGGAAAGCATCCTACCATCATACCAACACCGCACGATAACCAATCGTAAGCATCATCACAACCTCAGCATGATCTCAAAGCCCTCAGAATCACAGCTATTGGGCTGAAACACATAATATTCTTCCGCAAAGCCACGATAATATCCTCAATCAACCTCGCAGGGAGGAACATCCCGCACCACATCCATAGTATCATTTAAATTCCTCGAAATCCTGATTCATAGCAAGCACTTCGCGACGCGTAAGATTGAGTAGCAAGAAACATAGGCATAAGCCTCAGAGGAATCAAATCGCACGATGAGGAATCAAGAAGGGAAGTACTCCTAACAGCCTTGTAGCCTCTCGAAGATAAGTACAGACATCTCCGTACCTATCCGCAAGACTCTACTAGACTTGCTCATGACTCATGAAACCTAAGGGAACCTAGAGCTCTGATACCATGTTGTCACGACCCAAATTCCATAAGTCGTGAGGGCGCCGGACACCACTGTCAGGCAAGACAAACCTTAATTAGTTTAAGAAATTCCTATTTTAACATTTTCGTATTCGTTACCTTTCATTGCATTTCATAATCAAAAAAGTAATTCTTCGTAAATTAAGTACGACAACAGTTCAATTTAGTTTTAATCGACTAAATCCCAACACAACCCCAGAACCTGGTGACATAAGTACATGAGCAACTTCTAAGGATTTATATAATCATACAAAGCTTGTCCGAGGTACAAATTAAACAAAGACTGAAAATAAAGTACAAATACATAGGAGGAAGACTCTGCCAGCTGCGGAACGTCTCCGGATGATGCAGCCCGTCCAAGTCTCCAAGTCAGTCACTGGGCTATGAAGGTACCTGTGCAACAAAATGCACAGCAAGTGTAGTATGAGTACGAAAACTACGTGTACTCAGTAATTATCCCGCCTAACCTCAGAGAGGTAGTGACGAGAGGTCAGATTAGACACTTGCTATAGGTCAATTTAGATTATTCAAGTGTGACACTAAGCATGGTTATCATAGGCAATTTATTAAGTTCAGGAATAAATAATGTCAACTCTTTCCAAAATTTACACTTAAACTCTTCGTCATGTTAATACCAATTAATCAACATGGGTGATTTAATCAAATAATAACCTAATCAACGAGAAAGAACAACTTCTTCCAAAATATTTAATAATTCTCAATCTATGTCATTTCAATTGACAACTTAAATTTCCAGGCCAGTAATAAGGCAAAAAAAACAATATAGCAACTACGCAGCAAAATATCATGCGCAAGAAATGTCGAGGGTCAAACGGTGCGGACCAACAATAATAAACTGTGCACTGCCGAGGGTCGAACGGCTCGAACCATAGATGCATCTATTTTCCCCACTCGTGAATCAATCATGCGACGTGGTCAACATAATAACAATACGGCTAGCCTGCTCGCGCATCATACCTGCGACTCGGGTGCTCATATGTACATGTATTCACATAAAATATCCATATTTTATTCAAGAAAATAGTTTCTCATAGAAGTGATAAAATTCTCTTTAATTAAACATGAAGATAGTATTTAGAATATTTTTCTGGAAATTCGTTTGCCAAGTTTTAACAATATTCAATAAAATAACCTTTCCAGTGTAACGACTTGGCCGGTCGTTTTGGAGAGTTAGTGCCCCGATCCCCGGATAACAATTCTTCCCTTGTCTTATTAGGTTAATGGAATGAGTCGGAGCGTTGAGTGATGAAAATTGGAGTGTTTTTGGACATATAGTGCTTTAAGGTGAGCTTTAACCTTAGAAATTGGGCCGAAGCGGGAGCTGTGTGAAGACGGATCCGGAATGGAAATTCGTCGACTCCGTTAGCTCCGTTGAGTGATTTCGGGGTTGGGAACGTGTTCGGAATGTGTTTTTGACGCTAGACGTAGGTTTAGGCTAGAATTGGCGAAAGATAGAATTTCGGCGATTTCGGCCGATCGGTGAGATTTTGATATCGGGCTCGGAATGGAATTCCGAAAGCGACAGCAGGTTCCAGAATATCATTTATGACCTATGTACAAAATTTGAGGTCATTCGGATGAGTTTAGACGTGGTTCGGCGTCGGAGGTGAATTCTTGAAAAATTCCTAAGTTCTTAGGCTTCAATTTATGCATTTTGGGTATTTTGATGTTATGGGACGTGTTTTTAAGGCTCGACTAAGTTGGAATGAGGTATTGGGGTCAGTTGGTGGTTTTGGTTGAGGTCCCGGGGGCCTCGGATTCGATTCGGATGTTTAACGGTGAGTTTTGGGACTTTGCAAGCAGCTGAACCAAATTCTCTTCTGGTGTTCCGCACCTGCGATGGAATCTCCGCAGGTGCGAGCTCGCAGGAGCGACCCCCCCCTAGCCGTAGGTGCGAAGTGTGAGGAGTCTTCCCAGGGTCCGAAGGTGCGGAACCGCACCAGCGACAAAAGACACGCAGGCGCAACCTCTGTTTAGCCTAAGTGAATCTCGCACCTGCGATTGGGTTTCCGCAGGCGCGGAGCCGCACCAGCAACCAGCCAGCCGCAAGTGCGATCCTAGGGGTTTTAAATGAAATCCTGCACCTGCGATGATATTTCCGCAGGTGCGGTTAAAGGGAACGCTGGTGCANTTCTACCACCATAGGTTAATTTCCGCGTTCCTAATCTTAAATCCCACCCTTAAATTCATGATTTTGAGTTAAAATTGGGGGAAAATGGAAGAAACTTCTAATACCTAATTTTGGGTTTTTGATTGGGTAATTGACCTATGATTTGAGAGATTTTCATATGGTTAGACTCGTGAGCGAACAAGGGTTCAGAAAATATAAATTTTTCCCGATTCCGAGACGTGGGCCCGAGGGGCGTTTTGGTTAAATTTTCTAATTTCGCGTATTAGTTCTGAATTAATTAGTTATTTCGATTTCTTGAATTTATATTTACGTTATCCCATCGAATTGAATAGATTTGGACCACCCGGAGTAGGATACTCGGGGCAAGAGAGTGATTAGCGGTTGATTTGCACAGTTGAGGTAAGTGGCTTGCCTAACTCTGTGTTGGGGAATCTCCCTTAGGCATTTTTACTGGTTTTTCCTATAAAAACCCCGTGTACGTGAGGTGACGAGCGCGTGCACGGGATATTTTCACTGAAGTTCCTTATTTCCTTCTACATAATGCTTTCTTTTCAACTCTATTATTGTTGCTATCATTTAAATTGCATAATAACCTAAGATTTATCATGGTAAATTGATTTCTAACTGATTTTCCAATCGTTACTATTCTTTGAAACTGATTTAATGATTTTTCTTCGAGATTTCCAACTGGTTTTTCCTCAAACCCTTAAACTACGTTATTTTGGAGATTTACTTTATATTACGTATAAATACAGGGATTGCGGGCATAGACCTGAGCCTTTCCCTCATTTTGCATTGCATACATAGGGATTGCAGGCATAGACCTGAGTCTTTCCCTCATTCTGCATTGCATACAGGGATTGCGGGCATAGACCTGAGCCTTTCCCTCATTCTGCATTGCATACAGGGATTTCGGGCATAGACCTGAGCCTTTCCATCATTTTGCATTGCATACATAGGGATTGNCGAGCATTTGATTATACCGTTCCTTGCTAGCCTTTACTTATATTTCCTGTCGATTATCACCTATTTTACTTACTTGTTCTCTTTATCTGTTACTTTGCAAACCTCAGTAAAGCTTCTACCTGACCTCGTCACTACTTGACTGGGTACCGAATGTAGAGTACTCACGCCCTTCTGCGCATGTTTTCCCCATGTGCAGATCTAGGTCCTAGTACGCGGTA
>MDKH01028400.1:0-24228 GCA_005239495.1 Nicotiana undulata | reverse complement strand
ATTGGCTGGCCTAGCGGGTTCAACGTTAGGCGCAGTCACGGCCTAAAGGGTGGAAATTTGGGTTGTGACAAAGAATAGAGTCATTTGTAAAAGTTGTGTGTTTGCTCGTTTCTATATCACATAGATCATGCCAAAAGGAAAGAAGGGATAACCCTTAACATACCTCAAGTCGTCAATGCAACTCAATAACAAGCTTATGACAACTAGCGTGCCAACCTTATAACAAAGAAATAAATGTACAACTTAAATGGCGCTAGTATATCACGTATCTCAAATGATAACTCTATTCTAAAATAAAACGGGTAGCATTTCCACTAATTATACTTCTTCCTCAACCCTACTATAGGCGAGATAAACAGACCCGGAAGGGGCCCCAAGCTGATCATCTTCGACACTGATTTTTTATTGATACATGTTATGGATGTCGGCTTCACTCGGCCTTTCTACGATTGGTTCATTTCTACGAGCGTTCTCTCAGTATGATTCGAGCTCGACTTTGTTGGGGGCGCAACTCTGGTTCTGCAACTGGGCTATCGCTGCTTGTTGAGCCTGCAACATTTCGAAGATTAATCGCAAGTTGATCCCATCACCTTCACCATTGTGTGTATTTTGGGCTACTGATTGGACTCCCCCACGAATGTTTTTCTCAGGATCGGTCGGCAAGTTTGCATTGATGGCCATATGTGAGTTAGCGCCGATCGGGTCCGTGGCCGAAACTCCGTTAGGGTCGGCAGGGGGCACCTCGTTAGTGGGTATCACATTGTTGTTCTCGCCATGGTGCCCAGACTCAGCATCCACGTTCAAAGGGGCAGACTGGGAATTCGACATTTTAAGCTTTGATTTTAAATTAAAGACTTCAAAGGCCAAGTGAAAAATAGGGTGTGTTACGGAAATTTTTATCAAATTGCTATTATTATCCTTAGCCATACGTTGGGCGCCAATATGTTTATCCACAAAAAAGGATAACAATTAAATGTGTTTGTGGTTTTAAGGATATGTGGATTAATCCGATACAAATGATAAGTTGCATTAGATTAAACGGATAAATGAGGTAATAAAGTATCAAACCACTTGAGAGGGTGATTCCGGACTTAACAACAGCCTTACTGAAATATTTGCGCTTGATCCCGGACTCGCAATGGCCAAGCACTTATGATCAAGAATAAGAACTTTGAGTAACTGAGAAAATAATAGCATATTGGCTTGATATGCATGTTGCAACGTCTAATGAATAATCAGAAGGGGAGTCCTACCCTAGGTACAACTCCATAAAAGGTAAAAGTCTTCTGTTTAACTAATCACCGGATTTTCGTTGGTACGTGCCGAGATTCACGTTGTGATACCCGGTTGGTCAGGGATATCATGGCCTTCTATTAGTCGTGCTCGATCGCCTGACAATGTTCTCTGAAGTCTTTTGGGATTTTGACTGATCTCGGGGTCATGGCCCCGATATTTTCGAGGGTGAGCGTTGTGCCCCAGACGCTGGCTCGATGAGACCCTCACCTCGATTTCGGTTACGTCTCTTGCTCGATGTACCTTATTGGAAATCGGGGTGTCCCATGGCCCCATTTCACCCGTATACAAATTGAATACCATTTAATAATTGACACTACATTAGTCAGGCAAATATGAGGTGAGATTGAGCTCTATTTGACAGAGGAATTGCTAGAGATGTAAAAAGGGAATTGAATGGTAGTTTCCACTTTCAGTTAAGTACTGAGGCTTAAAAAGCTTGTTCGCCTCGTTTATAGTCAATGGGCATAAAAAATAAACTGATTCTTTTATTTAGAAAAAATGCATGCTTAATACTTTTTTTATCATGTATTAAAGTGGTTATTGAAGATTAGTTACATTTTGTATGTGGTGCATCAACTATCTTTGTAAGTTAATGAATATCTTGATTTTATGTAGGTGTCGTGCTTATATGCGCCTATTATGTGATATAATTAAAGGTAGAAATCTCGGTCATAATAATTCGGAATTGTGGGATGCTTTTTATTTTGTTTCTAGAACTTTACAATTTTGGAAATGAATTATATATACTATTTACAATGCGCACTACAAGAAAACGGAGTTATTGCAGAGGTTATTCTAAAATATAATGGCGGCTTCAAGCAGCCGTAATACATATTAATGGCGGCTTTTAACAGCGCCATAATCCTGTCCATTAAAATTATATTATGGCGGTTCTAGGCAAATCGTTGTAATTACATTTAAAAATTGTCGTATTTTAATCGAGTTAATGGGGATTTTTGTTTTGCTTATTGTAGCGATTTTAAACTGTCGTAGTTTCATTAGAAAATTGCTACTATAACCCCAGTATCCGTTCACAATTTATTTTCACATTTATAATCCTATTTATTGAATAGTTATGCTTTGAAACTTCTATAACATTCATAACCATTTTAATCCAACATAGATTTTATGGCTGTCATTTGAAATCACCGTGATATAATCGTCATAATAACTTCGATTTTTTGTAGTGGCTTGAAAGAGAGCTTTCGAACTTCCTTTGAAAATAGGGAAGTTAGAAGGGATGTCAGTCTTTTAATAAACGTATATAAGTGGCAGCAGTAGGGAATCTTGGACAATGGGCGAAAGCCAAATTCTCTTGTTCTGTGTATTTTAAAATGGCTGAAAAATAAAAGCTACATTTTAAGAAGGGTGGGACTGAAAAAGTGAAGTGGTAGGGGTTTGGAGAGTGGAAGATAAAAGGCTCATGAAACTAACGTTTGGATATAGATTTGATTGAAGCTTGAAAAAGAGTCTTTGAAGTTACATTGAAAAATAATTTTTGAAAGTTAAATCATATATTTTATTTGAAAAAAAGTTGAAGTTTTGTGAGCAGAAGAAAAAATTTCGCCCAAAAATTACCCTAAACCAGCTTTTGAAAACTTGAAAATTTTTGGAATGTTTTATTCCAAAAATATAATTATATTTCATACAACAAACAATGTATTCAAGTTTTTTTTTCTTGAAAAACTGGAGCTAAATTTACAACCAAACGGGAGCAAAGTCTCTATAATTATAAAGATTTTTTGAAGAAAAGATCTAAAAGATTTTTGGGGGGATTATGGCAGACATCAAAATTGCCACCATCAACGGTTCACCATTATAAAGCATTTCATTATTTTCATAACTTTATTTTTCTAGGTATCAAGCCCCGACCCTCATCCCACCGTTTTTGTTTTTTGGTTATTCGTTCGATGTCTGTCATCCGCTTTAGGGTCCGATTCATTCGGATTCGCATTAGAAGTTTCACCTTAAAGGAGTAAAACATTTAATACTATAGACGATTTCACGTAAAGAACCCAAATTCGAAATTTCTTAATAAGAATATTTATCACTCAATCACGACTTTTTATGGTACTCCCACCCCCGCCTGAGGAAAAGGCAAAGTGGATGTTGGGTCCATCTCTAACAAAAGCAGAAATAGGGTATGGGCATCCTTTCATTAAATCTTTTCTTTTGCATATTAAACTTTTCTATATTTTGCCTGTAATTCTTTCTTGTCTTCTGTTTTTGGTTATGTAGTTGCAATCGTCATCCTCAATAAAAGAGGCAAACTACGTGTGCCAGAGGTGTTGTGAAAAAAACATTTCTTGAAAAAGTTTTATGTTTATAAAATGCGTTGCTTGATAAAGTTGAAAACTGAATACTAGTTTTCTCTCACGAAAAATACTTACTAAAGAAAGCGAATAATAATATCTAAATAATGACTCGAGCCCGGGGCGATTCAAGAACATTTAAGGCCTAAAATTAAAATTTAATATGAGGTCTAAATTTTTAAAAGAAAGTTATAAGATTATTTTTATTTGAAGTTTATTCTCCTTACTTTTTGAGATACAAAATTGTTAATAATCTTTTTATAGTCGATTTTTTTAATAATTCCTTTACAATTGATAATATTGGCCAATTCATCACTTAGTCTTTCTTGAGAAATGATTTTAGATAAGATTTTATAGAGCAATAGAAGTATAGAATTATCGGAAGCTTAAAAGTATTGTTGAACACTTGAACTAATGAACTCTTGAAGAAAGGACGTAAGTAAGAATATCAAAGAGAAAATATGTAGGGGCTTCTGAAATATGAAGAGATTGGAAATAAGAAAGTTAAGTTATTATTTTATTTATATATTGAGAAAGTTTTATTTATATATTAAAAACTCTACTTTTATATTAGAAGTACGAAATGTTATTTTTTAAATATTTATAAACCTATAAATTTTTTAAAAAATGAGCCCCCCCAAATTTGGGGCATAAGGCACAAGCATAACCTTCCATAACATTGGAGCTGACCATGGCATAATTGTGAATTTAATAGTTTCTACAGCTGTGAAGGAATTAAATTTCATTCAAAAATGAGAAAAACCATTTTCTCCAATATCGTGAAAAATTATTTACAATTTAAAAATATATATTATAAATGAGGATAACTAGGCAGCTCATGCCTGGCCCAAAATTATCTCTTGGCCTAGATTTGCAGCCTAACACGTCTAGCCCAATTTTGATAGTTGTCAACTCACTGTCTGATTTGTCTTGCTAAATATCATACTCTTGTGAAAAGTTTCATCTGGAGAACCCTCTCTTTTTCCAACGACTCTTCCCTTCATATCTCTGATGTCTTGCTCCTCCCCTCTGTCTATTGGTATTTTCTACTGGGTAATCTTCTTCTTATCAATTTTTTTTTTTATTGATTTATTTCAATCTTTGATAATATGCTAGGTATTTGTGTTTTTTCCTGAATAGTGAGGGGATTCCTGCAGACAAAGTGAGATATGTTAATAAATTTTATTCTCAAGGTGTTTGATAAAATTCTTCAATCAGATTTTCTATTAGATTTCTTATGCATGTTCCTGTCTTTTGTTTTCTCTGGTTTCATTCTTTGGTTGCATTTTGAGTTGGGGATTCCATGTACTTCTTTAGTGCCCAGTGACCAATTAGGCAATGTTACAGGAGTTGAAGTTTGGCATACGCCGGAATAGGAAATCTCTGCCTGACATTGCACGAAGTTTCATCAGCTTAAGTGGTATTTTTTTGTTTCTTTCCGTCTTTGTTTTAAATAGTCATCAAGATTGATTTTGGTTTGCTTAAGAAATTATTTTGGTTTAGTGACAGAGATATCCCGAGGGGCAGTGGCGCAAGGTTCGGATCTTGTAGATATTATTATTTCCAGTCCATTCTTGAAGAGTGTTTTCTTCAAAATGGCTTATATGGTGCGTCAAAGGGTCAAATTATGACTTATCATTATCTCTTTCAGTAGGTATCGAAGAAGAAATGAATTAAAGAAGTCATCTTCAAGTAAGAAGTAGTTAATGCAGAAATTATTAAAGAGATGTTTATTTTTGTGCCTAAACATATAATCTTTTTGGCAGAATTTTCTTGTTATTGTGCATCTTAAAGAGATGATCTTCAAACGAAGGAGAATTAAATCTTTGAATAGGCAATTGATAACTTATCTTAGAATACTATGTGTGGCACCCTAGAGTACGTGTTATGTGCAAGAAGTTACATTAACATGGTTCATGTCATACGAGATATGTTGGAAGATTTATATAAAAGTTAATGTATTAGCATGGCTTTGTGTGGTATCTATTCTTCTTCTTCTTCTTCTTTTTTAAGAAAAAATCTTTTAGCTTAGCAAATTTTTAACTGCTTTTACATGTTTTGTGATATGTTGGTGGTTGAACTTACAGTGAATAGGGTGGACCATGGCGCAGGTACAGACATTTGGTGCCATGGTATCCAAGGGTTTGAGTTTCTGTGCGGGATGCCTCCATTTGAAACAAAGGAACACTCAAACACATATAAAAGATAAAATAAAAGTTTCACGAGAAATTTAAATAGGAAACGCAAAAAAAAAAAAAAAAAAAAAATTAGACAAAAAATGGTAGTACATTACATTTTATTTACAGGACCTCCTTTTAGAAAAAGTGTGAATTCTTTCCTACAATCTACAACTAACGTTCATGGTACATTTTTCAATGCATGGATGAGTATGAAATGACATAATAAAATTACACAGTGTACACAAGCATTACAATTTTCAAACCTTTCGTCAGCAGCTAGATCTGGCATGGACGAGTTTGAAATGGCAAACGACTTATTTAATTATTATCATTTTAACAATGATGGGTATATTGGCAAGGTTTTTCTATGGATGTGCATAAGATTGTGCAAGTGGATCTCAAATTTCCTAGCAAACGAATTGTCTCATCAGCTGCCAAGGACCTCATTAGTCAGATTTTTCTCTAATCCATTGAGATACTTTAAAATATAGCAGCACATAATCAGGGGCTAACTTGTACTTTTTTATTCATGTTTCTGGGATTTAGATGCTTGTTTGGGTTCTACATAATGTCTGCCCTTGAAAAAGGTACTTGAGCATCCTTGGATTGTGCAGAATGCATATCCTTCAGGTGTTCAGTTATCCGTTCTCTCACAGAACATTATAGGAGGTCAATTTTATTGCGACTTTACGGTGAGGTCTTTGTTTCATTTTACTTTTAAGCTTCTCCTAATTTGGAATTTGATATAAAGAGATAATACACGGATCTAAGTGATATCACGAACTACGGCCTCTCTTTAACTTGATTAAGTGTGAAGCAGAGTTTTTGCGTGTTTAACTGAATTGCAGAGTCTGTTAGTTTCAGAATTTTCTTTTGAGTGTTATACTTTATTTGTATCATAGGGTTTCTATGAGGAATTGAGCATAGAACAGAATATTTTTTTTATCTTTGCTGGTACAGTTTTGCTCTTTTACAGTAAGCGTATAGCTAAAAATGTTTGGTTGAGCTTTTAACAAAATGATAATGAGTTTATAATCGTTAATGTGCGACTTGTACGGAATTAGATTTTGGAAATGATAGATAACTTTGTGGAAGGGATAGTTATGCCATTATTGTTTGTGTTGTTGAATCAATTAATATCCTGTTGTGGGAACTGGAAAGAAGGAATAAGATCAGAATATGTTGGATATGTTGTTTCCAAACTTTCACTTCCATTAGTTTATCACAAATTGCATAGAGTAAGGAATATTTAATTAGATTAACAATTGAATTGTGGTTTTTGTGCATTAAACTTTCCCTTAATAATTGTTGCTTCCATTGACATAACTAATTAACAACACTGTAGTGGTCAATATATAGGTATCCAAAGTTGAATTGCATGTATACTGGGGTTCTAATACGGTTTTCTTCAAGATTTTTGCTCTTTGCTAAATAGCAGTATGTACCTACTTTGAGATGATCTTTTTGTACGTATCAAGTGGAAATTTTGTCTGACCATTTATTTCTTAATGACTTCCAATTTCCTAAATAACTGAGGTTGTTCGCTAATTGTATATTTAAACATCCGCAGATCAGTAATTATGCGACCATTTATTCATGGCACTCTTCATCTCTATTGCCGCCACTGATATCCGTTTCACTGTCACGTCCAAAGCAGGAGACGACGGAGCATTTCCGATCTCTATATCTTCAAGTGGACATCATTATTAATCCCACATACAACTTTGCTAATAGTGAACATGGTTGGAGTTGTAGTTGGCATAACAAACGAGACGTAGAATCCTAACAATAGATTCTTATAGAGTAAAAGCTCAAGCTTTAACGGTTTGACTTATCTCAAATTTGATTATTGTGGAATGTTATTGCTTCTTTTGTTGTTGTTGCCTCTTGTAACATCTTTTTAAAAGAACTATTGGGCCCGAGTTTTAATTGTGTACATCTTGGATATTGAGTAAGTTTCTTTTGGTATTAGCTTCTCTTTCTAGTATAGAAAACACAGTAGAAGTATTATGACTATACCCTGGTTTAGACTCTCCTGTAGAATACTAAAATTGTTGTGACAGTAAACATTATTTTCGTGCGACGAACTTCTGTTGCAGTGAAGGCAGTAGGAGTTTGATTTGTGTCTTTTTCTTTTCCCACAATTACTTCCTGTTTCGCATTGGAGAAATGTAAAAATTATGTGAAAACGTAAGTATTTACCCGCAAGAGACAAAAACATTTCTTGAACTGTTTTTGTTGGCTTATAGTCTGAAATTGTTGAAATCATTAAAAGTATTCTTCGTCAATCACAAAGATGAGCTTTCGTTGTTATTGTCTTATCTCTCTTTGCACATATTCTGCAGGAAAGAGCCCTTTTATGGCTACAGAGTACAAAAAATACTTTTTGCTTATTGTATCACTTTGTGTTCAATATTGAACTATATTAGTCTTGCCATCAAATCCTTGATTGTGTAACTATAATGTTTGACCGTTGCAGTTTGTGTGAAGTTTAATATATCAATAACCAGAATGTTATACAACATTAGAAATTGACAGTACATTAAAAACCCTTCAAGGAAAGAAGAAAATATCACCAAAAATGAAAAGGGTATTATTGGAAGCAGCTGCCAGAAAACAGTAACGCGGACCAATATTGGGCCTATACTTAGCATGGGCAACACCCCACTAGTTTAAAAATACTTCTAAAGATCAAACACTTTTATTTTTCAAAAATTGCTTTTGGTTATCCAATACGCTAACGCTTTCATTTGCCGATAAATAATAAGTGTATATTATAACGGCAAAGAGATGGAAAGTAAGGCAGGAAGTCTAAAATTGCATATCGTCCCAAAATCACATACCAACTTTGATTTATTAGGATTTCAAATAACAAAATATTTAATATCAATTAAGAACTTAAAGAATTGACAGAAATAAAAGTTGTTATTTTTATTTTTTCGAAATTTGTTTTTGTTACCCTTTTTCAAATTTGTGGGGGTGAGTAAATATATTATTATGATGATGATTCATCTTAGTGGTAAAAGGAGTATCTAAAAAATCTCCCTACCTTAAGGGAACTCAAGCAAAGGGCCAAGTGTCGAAACGACAACGTTAGCTGACTAGGATTCCAAGGTCACAGAGAAGGAAAAATAAGGAACCTTTCACGCAAGTTATAAGCGGAATAAATAAGATAAAGGTGTTGTGAAATAATAAAGAACAAGTAACATTGCAGAGAAAGAGAGAGGGAAAATTATTATTGAATTTTGGGATGATTTATAATGGGGAAAGACCCATTTATTTATAGGGGAAAAAATGACTTAACCATAAAGTAGAACTCTCTAAAAGATAGACATTCACTCTAAATAGAATCCCTTTTATAACACTCCCCCTTGAGTGTCTATTCAACAAATAATGTGCCTCATTAAAACCTTAACTAAAATAAAATCCAATGGAAAAAAAGTTCTAGAAAAGGAAAAAGAGTATCCATGTTTAGAAATGCGCCTTTTGGTTGCCTCGCTAAAAACCTTGCAAGGAAAAACCAGTGGGACAAAACCTTATAAGGAAAAAAGACTGCAACGCGCATTAACTCCCCCTGATGAGAGCATCAATTCACATCCTTGAGTCTTCGCATCACAATCTTGTGTATCAGCTTCTTGAAGGTTGACGTTGGTAGAGGCTTTGTGAAAAAATCAGTCATATTATCACTTGAACGAATCTGTTGCACATTGATATCACCATTCTTTTGAAGATCGAGTGTGAAGAATAACTTTGGTGAAATATGTTTTGTCCTATCTCCTTTTATGAATCCCCCCTTCAATTGGGCTATGTATGCTGCATTGTCTTCATACAAAATAGTGGGTAGTTTGTCACACTTCAAACCACATTTGTCTCGAATAAGAAGTATTATAGACCTCAGCCACACACATTCTCGACTTGCTTCATGAATAGCAATTATCTCAGCATGATTAGATGAAGTAGCCACGATTGATTGTTTAGTCGATCGTCAAGATATGGCAGCACCTCCACATGTAAACACATAGCCTGTTTGAGATCGAGCCTTGTGTGGGTCAGATAAATACCCAACATCCGCATAGCCAACAAGATCGGGACTGCGATTATTGCCATAATAAGCCCATATCGGTAGTTCCTTTTAGACACCGCAATATGTGTTTGATTCCATTCCAATGTCTCCTTGTAGAAGCAGAGTTATATCTTGCTAAGACATTAACTGAAAAAGTTATGTCAGACCTTATAGTGTTGGCACAATACATTAGTGCACCAATTGCACTAAGATATGGTACTTCAGGACCAAGTAGCTCTTCATTCTCTTCTTGAGGTCGGAATGGATCCTTATTCATATCAAGTGATCGAACAACCATCAGAGTACTTAATGGATGTGCTTCATCCATGTAAAATCGTTTCAGTACCTTTTCTATGTAGGTAGATTGATGAACAAAAATTCCGTTTGCCAAATGTTCAATTTGCAAACCAAGACATAATTTTGTCTTTCCGATATCTTTCATCTCGAATTCTTTCTTTAAATAATCAATTGCCTTTTGGAGTTCTATACGAGTTCCAATAAGGTTTATGTCATCAACATATACGGCAAGCACAACAAATTCCGATGTTGTTTTATTTATAAAAACACATGGACAAATGGCATCATTTATATAACCTTCCTTTAATAAGTACTCACTAAGACGATTATACCACATACGTCCTGATTTCTTTAGACCATACAAAGATCTTTGCAATTTGATTGAAAACATTTCCCGGGATTTTGAATTATGTGCGTTAGGCATTTTAAATCCCTCGGGAATTTTCATGTATATCTCATTATCAAGTGAGCCATAAAGGTAGGCGGTAACCACATCCATTAAATGCATGTCAAGTTTTTCATGGATAGCAAAACTAATGAGATAACGGAACGTTATAGCATCCATAACGGGTGAATATGTCTCTTCATAATCGACACCAGGCCTTTGTGAAAACCCTTGTGCAACAAGGCATGCCTTATATCTTTGTACCTCATTTTTCTCATTCCTCTTGCGTACAAAGACCCATTTATAGCCAACAGACTTAACACCATTAGGTGTTTGGACTACAAGCCCAAAAACTTCACGTTTCGCAAGTGAATTCAATTCTGATTGGATTGCTTCTTGCCATTTTGGCCAATCACGTCTTTGTCGACATTCTCCAACAGATTGAGGTTCAAGATCCTTACTATCTTGCATAATTCTAGATGCAACATTATATGCAAAGACATAATACACCACTATATCTAATCGATTCAAATTTGTCTCAATGTCGATTGGATTTATTGATAGTTCCTTATTTTCTCGAGTCTTGGGCTCAGTGGTTTCCTCATGAATCTCAGAATTTATTAAATCGTGGATTTCTTCATGAGACTCTTTCGTAGTGTCATTTTGATCATTTATTTTCCTTTTTCTAGGAATTCGATCCTTAGAACCCAATGGTCTGCCACGTTTTAGGCGTGCTTGTGAATCATTAGCTATGACACTAGAAGATTGTCCAATAGGGACATCAATACGGATTGGAACATTCTCTGCAGGGATATGTGATTTTGTTATCCTTTTCAAATCCGTAAATGCGTCTGGCATTTGATTTGCTATTCTTTGTAAATGGATAATCTTTTGCACCTCTTTTTCACAAATAGAGGTACGTGGATCAAGATGAGATAATATGGATTTTTCCACAAAATTTCCCGTTTGGTTTCACCAATTTCTCCCCCTAATTTTGGGAAAAGTGTCTCATCGAATCGACAGTCTGCAAATCGAGCAGTAAACAAATCTCCCGTTAATGTTTCGAGGTAGCGAATGACGGAGGGCGATTCAAACCCAACATATATTCCTAACCTTCTTTGGGGACCCATTTTGGTGTGATATGGCGGTGTTATAGTGATGTTTTATACATCAATGCCACACAAGAGGGGGTGATTTGTGTGGTGTCCAATTTTCAAGTGCTGTCTTTATAGAGGAACCTGGTTCTTCTTGGTGTTCCAACTTCTACTGTTTGTGAAAAAGTAATTGTAGAATTAAACAATTTTATGTGGAAAACACCTGGCTCAAAATGTGAAAAAATCACGACATACTTCCCAGTAGGATTTTCCCAAACTCTTCACTATGACAATGAGCCAAACAACATTTACAAAATAAACTCTTTTGTAAACCTAAGGACTACCTCTAATCCCTTTGTAGCAAACTAGCCTCTAGTTAATTGCGACAACTTCAAGTTAACTCTAACTTGAACAGTGTGTACCTATTACAATTGCTTCTAATAAATCTGAAATATAAAATATTTAATCTCCTACTACAAACCAACTAGACTCAAAAGATAACAGATGTAACTGGTTCTTCTAGCTGGTTCACGTAGCTTTTGTGTCACACAAGGAATCTGCTTGCAAAATTACTTTGGTAATTTTGCTTTCAATTCTTGTTTCACTTATGCCTTTGTGCGATGCAATCTTCAGCAGGAATGCTTCAACACTTTATAGAGTCAGTCGTTGAGATATGTTGTTCAATTCTAATGCAACTCTTCCTTGGTGGAAGAGTTTGTATTTATCTCAACTTCCTCCTTTTGTTTCTGTCCTTGCTGAACTCGAACTCTAACCTCTTATCAATTTGCAACCTTTTCGCTTTAGGAGACAACCTCTTAGTTCATGGATAATTCACAATCATGTTTATCTCTTGTGCATAGACGGTTCTTATGCCAATGGGTCTGTTCGAGTATGTTTGCCCTGATGGACCTGGTTCAACTGGGTAGGGATTTGTCAGTCTTTAAAACCATGCAGTGACTTGGTTCAACAAATTCTCCCTTTTCGATGATGACAAACTCTGTGCTTTATCCTGTACAATCTTCAAACACTTTGTATAGTTTTAAGCATTTATCATAGAGAGACCAGGTTCATTAGGTTATAAATATCACAAGTCTTTGAAATTTTGAAAAAACACACATATATTCCCCTTTTTGGAATCATCAAAAAGTTGCAAAATGATAAACTTACCAAGGTTATTAACAATTACGCATGGCCATTGAGGCAACTGCAGGTACAAAGCATGATTAATCATCAAAAGAAACCAATAAAATGTAAGCTAAGTAAGAAACTAAGACAAATTCAATAACTAACAAAAGCAGAATTCATTGATTAGATAGCAACCAAGCACCATACACTAAAAGAACTAAAACAGTCACTACCATGAGCAAAACAAAAATAGAAACAGAACAAATCCCAAACTGGGCATTGAAGGGGTTTTTTGGTGGCACTGGACTCCTAAGGCTGGGAAGGGGCAGATGAGGTTGAGGTTGAGGTCTTGTCTAGAAGGAGAGAAATCATTTGTTGAAGAAAACCTTCATTCTTCTCCTTCTCTTTGGCTAATTCAACTCTGAGAGCATCCCGCTCAGCTTCAACCTCAATAAGGCGAGATTTCAATCGAAGGAACTCAACATCCTTTATCTCACCTTCCTGCACCAATGACCTGACCTTGCTATTTACAGGCTGTTCCTAGATGAACCAGGTTCATCCTCCGGAACATTTACATTATAGTCACAAATCAGAAGAATATTCTTCCCAAAGAAATTCTTAGTAGTAGCCATCTCAGGTTTTTTCACAGGAACCTCGAAATGGGAATGCACATCAGTCAGAATAAATCCATATGGTATGGCGTGTGCCTTGGCCCCATTCACAACTCTGTCCAAGAGCTGGATGATGAAAGCTGTCCAATTTATCTGCTTACCACTTTAACTGTGGAAGTTACCCTGCCATCTTTGACACTTGTGTTGGCCATAAACTCCACCAACTCATTCCTTGCCAACCTGCCTTCAAGGTAAAGAACCATGTCCTTTCACCCTTGCACCTCCAAGGTATCCATCAGGAAGATCATCCCGGATTCCTCAAGATCTCTCACCAGTTTTCCCTTAAGAATAGTACGCTTGTCAAAGATGGTGAATTTATCAGATTTCTCACCAGACACACCTCCTCCTCTCCTCCACTCCATTCCTCTTCTTCACCAATCTTGAATTTCTTAGCCTTAGACCTGGTCCTTTTTGCAGTGGTTGAGGGTGTGGCAGACACAGATGTTGACTTCTTGGAAGAAGCCTTATCCTTCTTGGGTTTAGGTGTCTCTACCACAACTGGAGCAGGCTTCTCCTCATGATAGACCAGGTCCATCGTATCATCATCAACAGTAACAACCTCAATAGGCTCTCCAACCTTTGCCTTTGCCTTGGCAAACTTCTTCTTCTTGCTCTCTCTCAGAGCCCTTTCCAACTCTTCTTCTCCTTGTCGAACAACACTTCTAGTAGCACGAACCTTTGGGGCAGGAGCATCAGCAGATATTGGAGCTATCTTTTTCCTTGGTGGAGTAGGGGTAGTGTCCTTCTTAGACTTTGGAGTTCTTCTCTTTTTGGGATTATAGGACTCCCCCAATTGCCTTAGCATCTCTGCCAACGTCACCTCAATAGATGAACCAGGTTCATCTACTAACTTTTGAAGGCTCTCCAGACCTGTTGCTGCCTCCCCAGAAATGCTTCCCCCTAAATATGTGACTCCTTCTTCATCAATCACAGGAGTGTGGCCACAAATAGCCAAAGTGGCACCGTCTTCCCCAGATCCCCTTACAGAGCTCCCTTCTCTCTCTCTGTCATGATTTTTATTTTTCCCCAGTTTTCTCCGCCTATCCGGCATTTCTACATCAACAATTGACCCAACCAAAACAAACTTGTTTTCAGAAGTAGCAGTTGCCGACCCAACTTCAAGATTACCTTGTTCAGTGTCAGATGAGCCAGGTGTTTCATCCTCATTAGCAGATTTGAAAGACTCACTGGAGGATTGAGAGTCTTGGACCTTGTCAGCTTGAAGTATCTCCTCTAAAAATCTGGCACGAGACCTAGAAGCCACTGATTTTCTGGCCAAAACTTTCACTCTACGTGCCCCGGGGGCTGGAGTAGGGGTAGGTGTAGGTTCAGGAGTAGGTTCAAGAACTGGAGGGTTTTGAGGGGTTGAAGATCTGGCTAGAGAATGTGAACTGTATACTGATGGAGAATTAGAACTAGAATCACCGTCCTCATAATCATGGGTGGAGAAAGAAGATGAAACAACTGGTTATGAAGAAATTTTTATGAAGAATTTGGAAGAGAAAAAAGTTGATCAGTTTTGGTTTGAGAGAAAAGATGAACTAGGTTCGACGGTTATGTTATGAAGAGGGGAGGTAATGATGGCCTTTTAAAGATGTGTCTATTAAGTGTACAACATGCAGAATATTTCATCAAGTGGGAGTCTAATCGATGTAGGAGTGTCATTGATTAGACGGTTATAAACCCCTAAATCTAGGCGACTTAAGATACGATGGGACTCCTTGAAACTGGTTCATTTGAGGATAAGTACTGAGAATTTGAATTGAACCAAATATAGATAGAGTCCTGCTCATGTGTGACTATAATTAATTCAAGAATTGTATGGAGATGAGCACGTACCTTGTCAGTCATATGAACCAGCATCGATGAACCAGGTTCATCGTGTTATAGTTGTTAATATGCCTCAATTTACAAAGATAGAAAAACATCATTAGCAACCAGGGAATCATATTAATACATGGAAAGAGAGTATGGCAATAAAGTCATGTTACTGAGCAATTATCAGTCTGGTTAATTATCTATTTTAGTGTTTCTAGCCAAAAAAATTCCAATTTTTTTTCAATTAGGTGATCTTAATCATCCCTAATTCAAGCCGGTTTCTCTCAAAATGCTCCCTACTCAGTGCTTTAGTAAAGATGTCTGCAATTTGCTTGTCAGTAGCACAAAATTCAATTGAGATCATTCCTTTTCATAGTTATCCCTTAGGAAATGGTGTCTAACATCTATGTGCTTAGTTCTTTTATGATGAACCGGGTTCTTTGTCATACTAATTGCACTAGTGTTATCACAGAAAATAGGAATGCATCCAACCTCTATACCAAAGTCCATGAGTTGTTGCTTGATCCATAGCAACTGAGCACAACATGAGGCTGCAACCACATATTCAGCCTCAGCAGTAGACAAGGCTATTGAGTTTTGTTTCTTGGTGGACCAAGACACAAGGCAAGAGCCCAAAAAGTTAACCATGCCTGAAGTACTTTTCCTGTCAACCAGGAAACCTGCATAATCTACATCAGCATATCCTACAAGGTCGAAATTACTACTTTTAGGATATCAAAGGCATAAATCAGTAGTGCCTTTCAGATATCTCAGAATTCTCTTGACTGTAGTGAGACGGGACTCCTTTAGATTTGCCTGAAACCTAGCACACAGTCCTACACTGAACACAATATCATGCCTGCTGGCAGTGAGATATAATAAAGACCTAATCATCCCTCTGTATAACTTCTGATCAACGGATGAACCAGGTTCATCCACATCTAATTTTGTAGTTGTGGCTATGGGGGTGTCAATTTCCTTTGAGTCTTCCATTTTAAATCTTTTGAGTAATTCCTTCACATATTTTCGTTGATGGATCATTATTCCATTTGAGTTTTGCTTGATTTGCAAGCCTAAGAAGAAGTTTAGCTCACCCATAATACTCATCTCAAATTCACTCCCCATAACTTTAGCAAATTCCTTACTCAATTTTTCAGTGGTAACACCAAATATGATATCATCCACATATATTTGCACAACCAGGAGATCCTTACCCTTTTCCTTTAAGAACTGGGTACTGTCTATTTTTCCTCGTGTGTATCCATGTTCTAGCAGGAATTTTGATAGTCGTTCATACCATGCTCTTGATGCTTGTTAGAGTCCATACAAAGCCTTGTCAAGTTTGTATACATGGTCAGGTGTCTCCTTGCTTTCAAAACCTGTAGTTTGTTTGACGAATACTTCTTCCTTCAGATAGGCATTGAGGAAAGCGCTCTTAACATCCATCTGATGGAGAGTGAATTCCATGTGTGCAGCAAATGCTATAAGAAGTCTGATTGCCTCCAGTCTTGCCACAGGGGCAAAGGTCTCATCATAGTCAATTCCCTCTTCTTGACTATATCCTTGGACAACCAGTCTAGCCTTGTTTCTTGTAACAGTTCCATCCTCATCGAGCTTGTTGCTGAAGACCCACTTTGTGCCAATCACTGATCTGTCTAGTGGTCTGGGTACCAAGTGCCATACTTGACTTTTTTCAAATTGATTCAGCTCTTCTTGCATTGCATTTACCCAGTCAACATCATGTAGGGTTTCACCAATGTTTTTTGGTTCAATCAAGGATAGAAAGGCATCAAACGCACACAAATTTTTCAAAGAGGATCTTGTTTTGATTCCAGATGTCACGTCTGTTATGATGTTCTCAAGAGGGTGAGAACTCTGATATTTGTGTGGTTTGAGCACCAATTGTTCACTTCTAGATAGTTCCATGGTGTCTTGTTGTTGTGGAACAGGATCAGGGCCAAGGTTCACATGTTGAGTTCCCCCTGTCATGTTGCTTGAGGTAGTTGGATCTGGTCCATCACTTGTTCCATATTCCATATTTGCTTCAATGTGTTCACTGCTTCTCACCAGTCCAAGCTCCTCATCTTCTGGTTCCTGTCTCTCAGAAAGAGTGTTAGTTTCATCAAAGACAACATGCACACTCTCTTTTACACACATAGTTCTTTTATTATACACTTTATAAGATTTGCTATGTGATGAATATCCCAAGAATACTCCCTCATCACTTATGGGATCAAATTTACCTAGGGAATCTTTTCCATTATTGTGCACAAAGCTATTGCATCCGAAAGCGCTAAGGTGGGATGTGTTGGTCTTTCTCTCTTTAAGTAATTCATAAGGAGTTTTCTCTACTAGTGGCCTGGTCATGCATTTATTTATTATGTAGCATGCAGTGTTTATTGCTTCTGCCCAGAAGTTATGGGGTAGTTTGCTATAAAGAAGCATGGTTCTTGCCATGTCTTCAAGAGTTCTATTCTTTCTTTCAACAACCCCATTTTGCTGTGGGGTTATATGGGCAGAAAAGTTGTGATTGATACCATGTTCATCACAGAACTCAACAAACTTTGCATTCTCAAATTCAGTACCATGATCAGATATTATGGATGCTAGTTGACTTCCTAACTATTTTTGAGTTTTTCTAACAAATGAAGTGAACATATCAAATGCTTCATCTTTAGATGTCAGAAATAAGGTCCAAGTGAACCTTGAGTAGTCATCAACTAGAACCATAACATATTTCTTACCACCTTTGCTCAGAGTTCTCATAGGACCACAAAGATCCATATGAACCAGTTCCAACGTCCTGGTGGTACTGACCATTTTCTTTCTTTTGAATGAGGATCTTACCTGCTTCCCTTGCACATGCCTCACAAAATTTGTCTTCCTTGAACTTAATGTTAGGAAGCCCTACCACTAATTCCTTAGAGACTAATTTGTTAAGTTGATTTAGACTCGCGTGACCAAGTCGTTTGTGCCAAAGGAGGGGATCACCGTTCAACACACTTAAGCAAGTGAGTTCATTTTCGGACAGTGTGGACAAGTCTATGACATAGATATTATTCATTCTCTTTCCCTACAAAACAATCTTGTCAGTAAGCATGTTGATCACAAAGCATTTTGTGGAAGTGAAAGCAACAAGGTTACCTCTGTCACACAATTGTGACACATTGATCAGGCTATATTTCAAGCCATCTATCAGGTACACATGTTCGATGGAACGTGTGTGATCCTTACCTACCTTGCCAACCCCAATAACTTCACCTTTATTTCTGTTTCCAAAGGAGATATTTCCTCCTTTGAGGCTTTCAAGTGAAAGGAACTGTTCCTTGTTCCCTGTCATATGCTTTTAGCATCCACTGTCCAAATACCAAATTTGGCTGCTTCCTCTCACTTGAACCTACAAAAAGAAATCAGGGTTAGTTTTAACAACCCAAACTAGTTTGGGTCCTTTTCTATGAGAGAATGGATGAATCAAATTTTTTCTAGCCCAATTTGGTAACCAGGTTTTCTTTTTAACAAACCTCTCATTTTTTCGATTGCCCTGCTCTTTTGCAGTACACTCAATTTTGTAGTGGCCAGTCTTACCACAGTGGGTGCAGATTTTATTCTCAGGGAGAGTGAGATACTTTCTTTTGGGATCCCACTTGGGTAATTGACTCCCAAAGCCAAGCCGTCTCCGGTTACTACTATGATTCTCTTGAAGCCATGTCAAGGCACTGGAGGATTTATTCCGTTTACAAGTTCGATCCAACTCATGTTTGACTTTACCAAGTTCTTCTTTAAGTGTCCTTATCTGTTCATCCTTGGCATATATCTTATCTTTTAGTTTTCCTATATTTTCTTCTAACATGATATGAGAATGATCAACAATCGTTTTACTGGATCCTAGCTTTAATTTTATGTTTTCAGATTTTAGCTCTAGAATCTCAGTTTCAAGTGGATGAACCTGGTTCAACAAGACAGTGTTTTTCTTTTCAGATTCACTTACTCTGATTTCCAGGTTCATGCATTTTTCTTTTAGCATTACACATTCTTTAGAGAGTTATTCCTTCTCTTTGGTTGTTTCTTCGGAAGCATCCATGAAATCAAGTAGCAACTCAGAGAGTTTTTCCTTAGATAGGAACTTTATTTTGTTTTTAAGATGGGAGATACTTACCTCTAGTTCTTCATGTGATTCCTCATCATATTCTCCAATTGTCATGAGCGCTTGATCTTCATTCTCACCATCTTTTGATTCTTCATCTGAACTTCCCCCCCAAGCAGCAACCATAGCTTTTGTTGTGGTTTTCTTGGGTTGGACTAGTTCCTTCTTCATGTTCCTTCTTCCAAATCTCTCCTTTTTCCATTCCACTTCCCACTGAGGACAATTCTTGATAAGGTGGCCAGTCTTTCCACACTTGTAGCATCCCTCGTTGGTTGGCCTTTCTGGAGCTTTTGCTTTGTTGTAGTTTCCTCCTCTAGAGATGCCCTTCTTCCTTATGAGAAAGTTTCTGAATTCTTTTGTAATCATGGCCATCTCATCTTCCTCCAAATCTGCTCCCTCAGTGATCCTCAGTGCTAGACTCCTCTCCTTCTTTGGAGCATCCATTTTCATTGTCTGCCTTCTGAGTTCATAAGCAGTAAGGTTTCCAATTAGCTCGTCCAATCTGAGGGTTGCCATATTTTTGGATTCCTAGATAGCACTAATCTTACTTTCCCAGGAAATTAGCAAGACCCTTGTCAGGATCTTCTCTACCCTCTCCTCTTCAAGAATGACTCTACCAAGAGACTTAAGTTCATTTGTCAAGGTTGTGAACCTTGTGTACATCTCTTGAATTGTCTCTCCTTCTTTCATAGTGAAGTTTTCATACTGAGAGTATAGTAGAGTACCTCTTGATCTTTTCACCTGAGGTGTTACTTCATGGGCTACTTGTAAGGTATCCCATATTTCTTTGGCGGTGGTGCAGCTTTGAATCCTACTGTACTCGTCTGGACCTAGTCCACAAACTAGCCACTTTTTGGCCTTAACATTTTTCTCCCATTTCTTCAGATCCTCAGCAGTGCAATCAGCCCTAGTTTTTGGTACATCTACACCTTCAGCACACTTTTTCATGGTGGCTAGAGGACCATCAGTGACTATGTCCCAGAGTTCATAGTTTTCTCCAATAAGGTGGTCCTTTCATCTTGTTCTTCCACCAGAATTAATACTGGCCATTGAAGAGTGGTGGCCTTGCAGTTGATTGACCCTCCCAGTTTCTAGGTGGTGCACTCATTTTGATCTTTTCCAAGGTGTTATCCTTCTTAAAGATAACCTGCTCTGATACCAATTGATGTTTTATACGTCAATGCCACACAAGAGGGGGGTGATTTGTGTGGTGTCCAATTTTTTAGTGCTGTCTTTATAGAAGAACCTGGTTCTTCTTGGTGTTTCAACTTCGACTGTTTGCGGAAAATTAATTGCAGAATTAAAGAACACAGCAATTTTACGTGGAAAACACTTGGCTCAAAAGGTGAAAAAAACACGACCTACTTCTCAGTAGGATTTTCCCAAACTCTTCACTATGACAATGAGCCAAACAGCATTTACAAAATAAACTCTTTTGTAAACCTAAGGACTAACTCTAATCCCTTTGTAGCAAACTAGCCTCTAGCTAATTGGGATAGCTTCAAGTTAACTCTAACTTGAACAATGTGTACCTATTACAATTGCTTCTAATAAAGCTGAAAGATACAATATTTAATCTCCTACTACAAACCAACTAGACTCAAAAGATAACATATGTAACTGGTTCTTCTAGCTGGTTCACGTAGCTTTTGTGTCGCACAAGGAATCTGCTTGAGAAATTGCTTTGGTAATTTTGCTTTCAATTCTTGTTTCACTTCTACCTTTGTGCGATGTAATCTTCAGCATGAATGCTTCAACACTTTATAGAGTCAGTCGTTGAGATATGTTGTTCAATTCTAATGCAACTCTTCCTTGGTGGAAGAGTTTGTATTTATCTCAACTTCCTCCTTTTGTTTATGTCCTTGCTGAACTCGAACTCTAACCTCTTATCAATTTGCAACCTTTTCGCTTTAGGAGACAACCTCTTAGTTCATGGATAATTCACAATCATGTTTATCTCCTGTGCATAGACGGTTCTTGTGCCAATGGGTCTGTTCGAGTATGTTTGCCCTGATGGACCTGGTTCAACTGGGTAGGGATTTGTCAGTCTTCAAAACCATGTAGTGACTTAGTTCAACATATAGGCACATATACTGCGCATCCAAAAATTCTTAAATGGGATATATTAGGTTCATGACCCAAAACTAATTGCAACGGGGAATATTTATGATAATTTGTCGGTCTGAGACGAACTAGCATTGTTTCATGTAAAATGGCATGACCCCAAACAGAAGTGGGCAGCCTCTTTTTCATGAGTAACGGTCTTGCTATCAATTGCAGAAGTTTAATTAAAGACTTTGCAAGGCCATTTTGAGTGTGAACATGAGTTATAGGATGTTCCACTTTATACCAATTGATAAGCAATAATCATTAAATGTTTGGGATGAAAACTCAGTAGCATTATCAAGTCTAATAGACTTAATTGGATTATCGGGAAATTGCGCTCGTAATCGAATTATTTGTGCCATTAATTTTGCAAACGTGAGGTTGCGAGATGACAATAGGCACACATGAGACTATCTAGAGGATGCATCTATTAAGACCATAAAATATCTAAACGACCCACTAGGGGGTGAATAGGTCCACAAATGTCCCCTTGTATGCGCTCCAAAAACACAGGGGACTCAATCCCAACGTTTGTTGGTGATGGTCTTATAATTAACTTGCCTTGATAACAAGAAGTGCAAGAAAATTCATTATTTAAAATAATCTTTAAATTCTTTATTAGATGCCCATTTGAGTTTTCTATAATGCATCTCTTCATAATTGATCCAGGATGTCCCAATCGATCATGGCAAAGTACAAAAGTATTAAAATCAGTAACATTTTTGTTTACAATAGAATGTGCCTCAATTGAACTAATTCTTGTCCAATACAGGCCACAAGATAAAGATGGAAACTTCTCAATAACCCTTTTTTGGCCAGAGACATTCTTGGTAATGATGAGATATTCAAGATTATTCTCATCTATTGTCTCAATATGATATCCATTTCGGCGGATATCTTTAAAACTCAACAAGTTCCTCTTGGACTTGAAGGAGAACATTGCATTCTCTATGATAATTATTGTTTCCTTAGGCAGAGTTATAGTAGCTTTTTCAGAGCCTTCAATTAATTTACTACTACCAAAAATTGTGGTAGTATCTGTCTTACACATACTTAAATGAGAGAAATATTTCTTCTCTTTGAATATTGTATGTGTCGTACATGAATCACTAAGCAAATATTTTTATAACTAAACATTGATCCAAATTTGCTTTGTGAGGTATTCATATTTGCTTCCCATGGTTTAACATACAAAAAAAATATACGAATAAACATTAGTATTTTCAAAGAAAGAGAAAAAGAAACAAAGTTAAATCAATGATAGAGATCCAACCAAAACGAATTTAGAACGAATATATTATTGAACGAGCACCGTTGTAGTCACTGCGGACTTGCTTTACTAACGTGATACTGTTCTTATTAAATTTGGACTTGTGTATATTATTAGTGATAGTGGAAGAAATAAATAGAGAAACAATTGAAAATGTTGGTTTGATACAGAAAACATTACATCAAAGCTTAAAATTTGTGTAAATTACTGGTTTTGCATTCTTGGAAGTTAGTGAAAGTTGTCTAGAGATGGAGTGATGACAAACATGGAGCACCCCAAAATAAAACAAAACAAAACGTCATGTGATGACCCAAAGGGGTCATCTTATGTAAAGTTAATTATGACTGTGTTCTGAGGCCCCGAAAGTCTCCGTTAATCTTACATCGATGTGTGTGCGCAGCCCGGGCGCGTAGCCGGGAAGCCTTTTATGTGAAAACTTGATTAAGAGTTGAATTTATGATAATTAATTGAATAAAGTTGACTTTGGTCAACATTTTTGGTAAATGGATCCGGACCAGTGATCTGACGGTCCCGGAAGGTCCGTATGAAAATATGGGACTTGGGCGTATGCCCGGAATCGAATTCCGAGGACCCAAGTCCGAGAAATGAATTTTTAAAGAAAATTATTTTATGAAAATATTAAAGGCTGATGAAAATGAACCTTGATGTGAAACCTGTGCTGTCGGGGCCGTATTATGATTTCGGAATCCGGAACAGGTTCAATATGTGTTATTTAAGTTATCTGTGAAATTTGGTAAGAAACGGACTTGATTCGACAAGTTTCGGATCAAAATGGGAAAATTGGAGTTAATGAAGTTTTGAGGATTTTCATAGAATTTGAAATTTGGCTTGAAATGTGATTTTGTGTTCTCGAGGTCCGGATGAAATTCTGAGACCGGGGATAGTTCCTTTATGTCATTCCTGACTTATCTGCAAAATTTAAAATCATTCCGAGTAGTATAGACCGGTACGGTGCATTCAAGTGAATTCTAGAGTTTCAAGTTTTTAAGTTTTGATTCAATTTGGTTTTGGGATTGAATTTTGAGATTCGTTGTTGTTTTTCATGTTCCGAGAGTTCGAGCGAGTACATATCACGAATACAGACTTGCCGGTGCTTTTGGATGGGGTTCCGAGGGGCTCGGGTGAGTTTTGGACCCCCGGGAGCTAAGTTAGAAAAACCAGAAATTTCTGCTATCTGGTTTCCTTCTCTGCGATCGCAGAAGGTGGGTTGCGATCGCGGAGAAGGATTTTGCTGGGTTGTTGATTGTTCTCTGCGATCGCAGAGGTCTGGGATCCACACCTTCGCGATCACAGCCTTTTCTCGCGATCGCATTGAGTCGCATCTGGGCCGGGTGGGTTTGTTCTTCGCGATCGCAGGACCTTTGCCGTGATCGCAGAGATCTGGCCAGTTGGCCTTCGCGATCGCAGGACCTATGCCGCGATCGCAGAGGTCTGGCCAGTTGGCCT
>ML299690.1:2026-22610 GCA_005239495.1 Nicotiana undulata | reverse complement strand
TCCAGACTTGTATTTAGTATTCCAGCAGTTAGTCCGTGAGATTGTGACACCCCGGTTTTGGGATTGTTCGTGGTAGACATCCTATCATTTCGTTTTGAGTTTTTTCTAAGATATTGTTATTATTTCTCTGCTGTAAAATAATTGAAGGGATTTGAAAGGCCCAGTAAAGTTTGAGAGTTACCAGTGTGGGAAGTGTTACGTTGTTTAAATTTATCATGTATTTATTCTTCGCATGCTTAAGGTTTTCCTTATCTTTATTAAGAAAATGTTTACAGGATTTTGTTGGAAATTTGTTAAAAGTGACGAACCATCGTTTCGTTCAGTATTAAATGATTATAAATTACTATTGCAAGTTATACGTTGGCTGGCCTAGCGGGTTCAACGTTAGGCGCAGTCACGGCCCAAAGGGTAGGAATTTGGGTCGTGACAAAACTAACCACCACATTTTTCATACTGATAAAGTTTTCTTTGATTAAAACAGGGGCAGGAAATCTCGTTTGTTCCGGAGGAACCCTCCGTAAGGAAAGCATGTACCGGACAGGTTCGACCGTGAATTCTCAGGACCTACCTGGATAATGGGATTTAATTTGAAGTTCTCAGGACCCTCCTGGACAATGGGACTTAGTTAAAATTCAAAACATCCATGAGTAACAAGATCTAGCATAAGCTCTACTTTGAGGAAATATTGTTGGCTTTAAAGTTTTCATTCTTAAGATGAGATTCAATTTGAAATTTTCAGGACCCTCATGGATAATGGGATTTAGTTTAAATTCTTAGAGATTTTAGGTAACATGATTCGATTAACATTCACAGGTGAGCCCATATACCAAACTGGGGCAGAAAAGTTTCTTTGTTTGTCTATTTGTTGTAATCAGGCGCCCAACTGGAGAACAAGGGAATACAATCCAAGTTTTGGCAATCAGGCGCCCACCTGGAGAACAAGGGAATACAATTAAAGTTTTGGCAATCAGGTGCCCACCTGGAGAACAAGGGAATACAACTCGAGTTTTGGCAATCAGGCGCCCACCTGGAGAACAAGGGAATACAGTTCGAGTTTTGGAAATCAGACGGCCACCTAGAGAACAAGGAAATACAATCCAAGTTTTGGCAATCAGGCGCGCACTGGAGAACAAGGGAATACAATTAAAGTTTTGGCAATCAGGTGCCTACCTGGAGAACAAGGGAATACAGTTCGAGTTTTGGAAATCAGGCTCCCACCTGGAGAACAAGGGAATACAATTCAAGTTTTGGTAATCAGGCGCCCACCTGGAGAACAAGGGAATACAATTCAAGTTTTGGCAACCAGGCGCTCATCTGGAGAACAAGGGAATACAATCCAAGTTTTAGGCAATCAGGCGCCCACCTGGAGAACAAGGGAATACAGTTAAAGTTTTGGCAATCAGGCGCCCACCTGGAGAACAAGGGAATACAATTCAAGTTTTTGGTAATCAGGCGCCACCTGGAGAACAAGGGAGTACAATTCATGTTTTTGGTAATCAGGCGCCCACTTGGAGAACAAGGGAATACAATTCAAGTTTTTCGCCATCAAGAGCCCTCCTGAAGAACATGTTTACAATTTCAAGTTAGATAAGCATTAGGAGACCGCCTAAAGAACAAGGTCAACTTTCAATTTCCTAGTTCAAGAAGCATCAGGAGAGCCCGCCTGAAGAACAGGGTCAACTTTCAATTTTCAAGTTCAAGAGGCATCAAGAGCCCGCCTGAAGAACATGTTTATAATTTCAAGTTAGAGAAGCATCAAGAGAATCCCGCCTGAAGAACAGGGTCAACTTTAAATTTCCAAGTTCAAGAAGCATCAGGAGAATCCCGTCTGAAGAACAGGGTCAACTTTCAGTTTATAAGTTCAAGACGGAGAGGCATCAGGAGCCCGCTTGAAAAACAGGGTCAACATTCGGTTTTCAAGTTCAAGTTAGAGAAGCATTAGGAGAATCCCGCCTGAAGAACATGGTCAAGTTTCAGTTTCATGTTTAAGTCAGAAGCAGCAAGGACCCGCCTGAAGAATAGGGTCAGCCTCCAGTCTTTAAGTCAAATCAGAAGTAGCACGAGCCGCCTGAAAGACAAGGTTTGCGAGCTTAAGTCTACTCCAAGTTCAAGTTTATTTCAAGTACAAGAAGTAGGGTGCCCGCCTGAAGAATAAGGTCAACTTCCAGTTTTCTTCAAATTCACGTCAGCAGGATGCCCACTTGAAAAATAGGGTAAATTTTCAGTTTCGTGTTAAAGGATCAAGTAGAAATTCAAGAAAGATTCGAGACAAGAAGTAGATAGGATCTTGTATTTTTCTTTATTTTGCTGTAATTGTTCCTTTTATCTTTGATGTAACGGCAGGAACCGCGAACCGGAACCTCGACGACACTTCACTCGACACTCCACCTCGGTATCCTCCTCCGTCATTCTTCCTACCTATGAACTACACGTGGCCTAATTCCTTGATAGCCAAGGATATGTAGGCAACTCAAATTCCAGGGCTCGGTCACATTCTCCTTTCTTTCAATTTTAGGTCTTTCTAAATAAGGGTCGGGTCAAAAAACCTGTCTAGTCATTCTTTGTCTGAAAACTCTTCGTGTTTCCAGTCAAAGAAGGGCAGCTGTAGTCATGTAATTTTTGACCCTTGCCCAAATTTTATATATTTTAGCATTTAAATATTTTGTTTAGGCCTAATATCGTTATTTTAACTAGCTTTAACTCTTTTACTTAATTTTATCACAAAAATTTAAAAAATACAAAAATAGTTTCATATTTCTTTATTAAATTAAGGTATTAGGTATTTTTAATAGTTATTATTGTAGGAGTTAATATTTTTAATTTAGTAGAGTTAAATGGCCACTTTTTAAAGATAAATTTGTCCAAAGATTTAGCCAATTCGGACCTAGCCTATTAACCCCTTGGCCAAAATAACCCCTTAGCCCATACCCACTGCCCTAAATACTAACCCTAAAAGACCTTCTTCGGACACACCCGCACATCTACACCCTAAAACCATACAACCATTAGAGATAACACAGACCTCCCCCTCCTACCGCCGCCATCGACCTGCTGATACCCAATTTTTTCTCAAATTATTTTTTCAAACTTGAATATATACCTTCAAAATCACTCGTTATATAATTGGTATTTTTTCATAATTTTCCATATTTTTATCAAATTATTTTCCTATTTATTTAGTGTTTCATATCCAATAATTATTCACAAATGGTATTATAAGTAATTTTTCAAATGTTTCCCAGCTCAATATATCTTTTTAATCCTATTTAATTCTATTAGGATTTAATTATTTCACAAATTAATCAATTAGGCACTATTTAACTATAATTATACAAATTTTGCAACCATGGCCTAATTGCGCTTTCATGCTATTTTTAATTCAATAACTAGTCATTTATATATTTAATACTAGCTAATTACCCTAATTTCATTTTATTTATAATTGATCTTATTTTATATAATTATTAGCTATTTTACTAATTATTTATCTATTTTAAGGGGTATTTAACGTTTAGCCACATTCTTTTAAATTCTAGCCTAATTTCAGCCCCAACCCACCTATTTAATTAACCCAATTAAACACCCAGCCCAGAAAAATTAAATACCCGGCCCAACCCCAAACCAACCTGACCCGTTGACAAATTAGATCAACGACCCAGATACTTGTTACCATAATTAAACCCCCAATTACCCCCCTCCGACCTCTCATTTCCCATCTTTCATTCTCTCTCTATTCCTCCCTCGTTCTCTCTAGAACCTTCCTTTGCTTCCCTCTTCCGATGAAGCTTGGTCGTCTTCTCCGGCCGGTCCCCTCGCCGGAAACTATGACCTCCCATCATCTCCCTACACCGATCTAATGACACCCTAAGGCCCACAAGTGAACCTGGAGCGGTTCACTCACCTCTCATGGTCCCTCATGCCATTGTCCGGCCACCTACGACCGTCTGAGTAAGAGCTACTACTTTCCCAGCTAACGCCCGCGACATCTTTAAGGTTTTTCTTGTTTCTCTAGGTTCCATGAAACCCTAATTCCTGATATCTTTCCAATTTCTTCTGGATCTGCCATAGATCTATGTATATTACGAAGCTTTTTACATGTTTTTCTTTGAAGAACCTTCTATTTTAAACGATCTTTCATCTTCAAACTAGGGTTTCATAACCCTTTCTTTTAAATGGTTTTCATACGATTTTCCAGTATTCTCTTAAGATTTCTATTGTGTTTAATGATTTTATTGAAGCCTCTCTCTTTATTCGAGTTGTGTTAAGAAAACCCTACTCTTTCGCCCTAAACCTTGGGTCTCTGAATACATGTTTGCATATGTACTTACGAGCTTTATGATTCTCTAAAATTTTACCCTATGGTGTTCGTATATGTTTCTAACTTCTTACTCTCTCTACGTGCCTCCATGTTTACCCTGTAATACACATGAATCCCTAGCTTGTATGATTTTTCTCTACTGAGATTGCTAGGGTTTAAGAGTTCTCGAACATTGTCTATTTAACTCAAGTTATTTTTCCTTTAGCTGATACTGGCCTTATTTTAATCCTTGATTCCCTCAGATTAGTATCCTTCACTGATCTCTTAAGGTAATACACTACTTATTTTTTACCCATGAGTTATTCACTTGCCTTATTTGATTAATTCTACTATTTAATCGATTTTTAACTAGGATTTTTTGAACCTAGACCAATTGTTTGTTTTGTATGCTGAGATTATTTTTCTGTGTGGTATTCCAATCATACGAGATACTTTCCTGAAGTGATGCTAGTTTCCTGTAATTTGAACCTTATTCAAGGATTTCCTGCTGATTTTCGTCATTCCCTGCTTATTTTCATAGCCAATTATGCTGTCACACTGATTTTTAGGACATTCCTTAATTGATATGTTATGTATCTAGCATAATTACCTGCCCTATATTTGTATTAGTTTGAAATATTTCCTTATGTATTACATGCCAGCCATGGATTTCTTTCCTTATTTGGTCACTTGTCTTTACCGTTTGAAGTTGACTCCCTTGATTAGAGCGAGTACTTAGACTGATTGCTTGTTAATTGATTCTGATTCCTTTAATTCCTGCCTGACTTTGATCTGTACCTTAATTACTAATGTTCTTTAAAAACAAAAGGAAAAACTATATATACACTCTATTCATTCGTTAGAGACACAGACATAGACAAAAATTGATCTGTGCACTCTCTTTTACAAAGAAGGGGTTCCATACTCTCTTCATCCTCTCCTCTGTGCTACTTGCTACTACTTTAAGTGAGCCAGCTGTAAGCCAAGGCTGACTAGTGTGCATCTCCTAGCTTTGCTTGCATTATTACTTTCTTTATCATACTGCTATGTTCTGATTTAAGCTCCAGTCATCAAACCAACATGTTTTTATTGATAGTTCAATTCCCTGTATTCCTAATATGTTTCTGCTTGTGGTTCTGACGTCCGACATGCAATTTGAATTCTGAATCCCCTTTTACATGTCTATTTTCACTTTAGCTTGAATGATCAATGTGTCTCTCTACACTTAGCCTCTATTCTTTATATGCATCTCCATGCCTATGACTAATATGTTAAATTCAATCATGATGTTAGTTGTTTGGTTGATATGTTGCTCTAACTTGACACTTAGTCATATCAATGACCTCCCCTGAATCCTTAGGAACCCTTGGATTATGTGTCTATGTGTGAATCTGCCTGCTTCAGAGGTTGTGTATTTGTCCCTCAAACCTCTCACCTTTGTTTGTGACTGCTGGGCCACCCTGGGTCTTTTATGTGATGCTGGCCTTGTTGTGTTTTGAGTTGGTAAACTGTTTTCGTCAATTGAACCTTTGTTCTGAAAAGGCTGATCTTTACTAAAAGTCCTTCCTCTCTTAAACTGTTTTTCAACACTGTTTTACTTGAAATTCCTAAATTATGAGCACATCTCACTCTACTCCTAGTTTCTTAAGTTCAGCCCCTTTGGGTGAGCACCGCTTTCGGGACCCTTTGAGTACCCTTTGAACTCTGACACACAAGGCTGGCATTCCCACATTGCACTTACTCCCTCTTGGCTAGGAAACATGGGTGTGAGAACTGCCTGGGATCCTGCGAGGTCCTTAGGAACTCTGACACACCCGGATTATGAAAGGTTATGGCATAGGACATCAAGGACCTGGAGACTTGGGCCTATTGGTAGGCTCCCTATAGTGTAACTTCTTAATTTTCTTATTTACTTATGTAATTCGTGTAACACTGGTCTGTAATAACTGATTGTATAAACGATTCTGGGGTTGGATAGTGAAATGGGTGGCGTATGCATACTAAGTATAGACGCGGGTAGAAATCATGCCCATAGGTTTACTTTTCCTATATGTGCAATAGCCATCATGCTTAGGAATAACATGCCAATCATGCATTAGATACCATGACAATTAGGTTTATTTCTTTCAGCATCTCATCATAATGATATTCACTTAGAAATCATGTTCATAGGATATAATAACAACAAGAATTTCTAACATGTGATTCTGTTCATACCAATTGTGTTTTTGTTAAAAATCCTGCTTTAGGACAAATGTGTTAACAAGCTGCAATCTTGTTTCATAATGCCGCACACTTAGAGATCCTGTTTTTCTAGGGCAACATTAATAATATGTTATCCCAAATAGTCTCCTGAAATTGTGATTTAATAACTGTGATTACTGCGCATTTAGAAATCATGTTTAGGAATCTTGCATACGCCTCATTCTGCCTCTTTATTGTGCATTTAGAAGATCATGTTCAGGAATGCTGCATATACACCTTTGTGCATACATTAGATATCATGTTATAAGACCGTATCCGCCTAGTTACACCTAGCCTAATTACTGATGTATAATAGGTATAAGAACCTTACTTTGTTCCTCTAAAACAAAAAGCTGGTAGTACCTTTGTGATTCTAGACACCTAAAATAATTTGTTTACTAATGCTATTTGAACAGTTCCCGTAATAATTGGTACACCTAGGCTAGCATTAGGTGCTGGATCAGTTAAAAACTGGAAATCTACTCTTCACACATACTGTTTGATTAACAACATGTTAAAATCAGTATTCAGAAACTGGTACAACTCCTTCTCTAAAAAGCAATAATAAAAACTGCCTCGTTATTGCATTCTCGCCTAGACATCATGCCTTAGGTCCTGAAGTTAGAAAGGCCTCATTTGTGTTTGAGTCGTGCTAATTATGTGCATAACCTGTGGAGGAATACTTGGGCCTCATATCTGCTCCTATTTGTTTTTCCCCTTATTTGCAGTCCTAATTGTCTTTGCTTGTCGCTTAGAGTTTGTCCTTTCAATCTAGGGGTCAGCCTAGAACCTCCTTTTAGGATAGTAGTCCTAGCCTCCTCTGGGACTGATAGTATGGGATGGGTAATAGAACGCAATAGAGTTCATGACCAACACACGCTTTTATTACCTTCACGGGGTGGGAAAGGGTAGAATATGGATATGATGACCGGTGCGCTAATACCACGTGTAGCCCCTCTCTGAGGAGTGTCTATCGGGTATTGCATTGATGTGATCCATATTGTTTCAAACCTAGGATGTCTTTCTCTCAAATGTTTTATTAGTTCTTTCAAAAGTTAATAACTCCAATGCTTATTTGAAATCCCCTCTTATTTGAGCCATTACTTGCTACTTGCTTATTGTATAAATTCACGAAAACCATTTGGCCGGGAACCACAATTGTGGATCCTGAGGGGTGCCTAATACCTTCCCCTTGGGATAATTTCAAGCCCTTACCCAATCTCTGGTAATGCAAACTAGTCTTATGAGTTAATTACTCTAGGTTCTCTAACGCACCTTAAAAATTGTAAGGTGGCGACTCTTCTTTTAACCCTCTTCCTTTAAAAGGAGTTGTCAGAATGTCATAAACCCGATCTCCGCTTAAGGGAAAAAGGGGGCACGACACCATGGCGACTCTGCTGGGTATTATACCTAGGCTTTTACCATTACAAATTGTTCGGTGAATTTGTACCTTTAATTTGTTTAATACTCGCATCTTTCCTATTCTTTGTTACATACCATTAATTGTTTACTTCTTTCAGGTATTTATTTCACAAGAACAAAGCTAACATGTTTCTTTGTTTCCTTTTTTTTCCCAATCATAACTGTTGTATTTACCGCTTTCCTTAACGTGTAAATACATGACTATCTGTTTTAATGCTTATTTATTGCATATCATGCTCAACATTCATACTCCACTCGTGCCAAATAAAATACTATAGCAACGCTTACAATGAGTGGTTGCGCTCTTCCAATATTATTACCCCTTAAATTCGGAAAGGCGTATTTGCGGTAAACCTAGTCGATCAGTGGTGCAGTCGACAGTTCCGTGCCTTCCCCCTTGAGTTGTCCGCTCAAGGGTACCAGTCTAAAACCCCATAGAAACCTTACTCCGTTATACTGTTGCATGCATCATGGTCCAAACCTAGACAGGTTAACGTGTTTTCCGCACAATAGCCTTTAAGATAGCCCTGTCCAAAGTCCACTGGGTTTTCCTAAAACCCAAACGGACACCCTCATGCTCTGTGCATTTATTTGGAGAACTAAATGCTTCCTGTTAATTATTGGTGTTAAATAGTCGAGTCTGGTGGGGGTTAGGGCCTAACCTTATTTCGCTTTGCAGAAAAATGAGGCATGAAGTTCCCAGATTCAGCATGGTCGCCAATATTCACCCTAGGATGCTGAATTGGTGGGAAGACGTCAACTCTAGTGACAAAACTCTCCTCAGAAAACACCTGGGTAATCTACCATCTATTCTAGATATCCATCCTAACAAAATTATGATAGAGGATGCTACTCTATTTTGGGATTGCGATAGGTTCGTGTTCCGCTTTGGGATCCTTGAAATGACACCTTTATTAGAGGAGATAGGAGGATTGGCCGGTCTAGCTTGGGAATCTCTGGGGTTGCTGATGCCTGAAAACCGCACGGGCAGGGGCTTCCTCAAAATGATGGGTCTGAAGAAGAATCTAGAATTGGTGTGTCTGAAGGATTCATACATCCTTTTTGACTATTTGTATGAAAGATATGGTCACAGCAAATCGTACCGCACCTACCAAGACGAGTTTTCCATCACCTCTCTGGGACATATCCATCGCCGAGTGTTCGTGTTTATGGTTTGCTTTTTGGGTTTGATTATGTTCCCAATGAAGAAGGAAAGAATCCATACTAGGTTGCCCATGGTAACTAAGACGCTAATGGAAGAGATAGACGGGCAGGACTTCAGCATTGTGCCCATGATCATCGCGAATATGTATCGGGCCCTAGAAATGTGTCAACGAGGAGCAAGGCATTTCGAAGGTTGCAACTTATTACTCCAACTCTGTCTCATAGAACATCTACAAAAAGGTGAATACCGACACATCCATCGAAGGATTTGGGATGACCATATCGCTTTCCATCACCCAAAGCGAATGAACTATATTCCCGACATGTTCGCTCAACCGGAGGATGCCGAAGGATGGGTTGAGTTATTTGGTAACTTAACCGAGGATCAGGTTCAATGGATGTTTGAGTGGTTTTCGACAGACGAGTTCATCATTCGATCTTGAGATGCTTCATTTTTTATACTGATCGGTCTGAGGGGGACATACCCTTACGTCCCTCTGCGTGTTATGAGGCAAGCAGGTAGGAAACAAGTCATACCTAGGGTCGAGAAAATGAGCCATCTTCGAGCAGGCTTTTAGAATGATGACAGCCATCACAAGTGCCAAGCTCAGCACCTATGGCACTGCAAGATTAGGCTTGAGAAAGACACCATCGAGCCAGACAGGTATCACGCCGGTTGCACCCCTTTCTATTTAGGTTGGTTAGAAGAAGATATCGAGGGTCAAGTCGAACCAGGGTTCACTCGAGGTCACCGGGTTATAGATGAGAAGGCTGAAGCACGAGTTAACTTCAACCAGCTGCGCAAGAGGATCCGCGAATGCGAGGATGATCATCACAAGATACACGAGTCCAACAAAAAGCTGATCGAGGAGTGGAAAGATATGGCTGTCAGCACCAATAAGAGGCTGGCATACTTGGAACGAGGTATAGTTGAGCTGGAAAAGAAGTGCATCAAGAGGATTGAGACTTGCCAAAAGGCTGAGGGAGCTGAAGGGGGATACCTAGCCAGAACCTACCTACTGCTGGGACTTCGCGAGTTGGGAAAGCTGATCGAGGGAAGCTAGAATGCCGAATTTGGGGAAGGACCTTTTGGGACCAAGTAGATAGGGATGTCTTCTTTTATCTTCTTCTTTAATGTAATAAGGCCTATGGCCATTAGTGTTTTTTTTTGCATATTTAGAGTCGTTTTAAGATTTGTCTATTTTCTATCAATAAAATGAGGCATTTAGCATTTTAAGTTCTCCAAATCAATTTGTCGCTAGGCCTACCTCGAGCACAAAGAGGTCCCCAACTTAGGATATGCTTTATATTTCCGCATTACGTGTTTAATTACTGCAATATTTTTCATAATCCTCACTCACTTGGTTACCTGTTGTTTTTGTTTCTCTTTTAGCTATTATCCCCTACCCCAAAGGTTAGTTCGTGAATTCTGGCATCATCAGCCGATCGCACAAAATCCAAGGACCCTCCACTTACTCCTCCTTCTAGTCCTCCCAAAAGTAGAAACAAGGGCAAAAGTAAGATGGCAGAATCCAGCGATATCAGGAAGGAAAATACGGTTGAACAGGTAGAGGCCATTGACGGATGGGGTATTCAAGTCTTGCATGAGAATATGTCACCATTAGAACAGAAATTGCTAAAGTTTCAAGAGGAGCTCGACCAGCCTCGGAATCTGGCCAATCCATTATCCCTCAACGTCCCTGACGTCAACCCTACATCTCCACAGAATATCCCAAAACAACCAAATCACCCTGCACTTCATCATCACGCCACCCACCCGAAGAACCAAACTCCTCTAGTACAGCGCAATACTTGCCACCACAACACTCTGCCTCCACTCCTGGAACCTCAGAATCACACAAAAGACCACTTCCATGCCTACAACAATCCATCTACGTGGAAACCGTGACTCACTCCACCCCGCCTGTCACTCATACATTCGAGTCTGATGAGAAGGACCTACTTATAAAGAATCTGGCTGAGGAACTTAGAAAGCTGACTAGCCGAGTTCAGGGTGTTGAAGGAGTCAAGGAAATTGAAGGTTTGAACTATGAAGACCTCTGTATACAACCAGACGTCGAACTACCCGAGGGGTACAAACCTCCAAAGTTCGAAATGGTTGACGGCACTGGTGATCCGAGGGTCCATCTGAGGACCTACTGTGGTAAATTGGTTGCGTAGCAAAAGATGAAAGGATCTGCATGAAGCTGTTCATGAGGAGTTTGAAGGGAGACGCATTGTCTTGGTACATCATCCAAGACCCTAAGAAATGGTCAAGCTGGGTAGGTATGGTCACCGATTTCATGGACAGGTTTAGATTTAATACAGAGAATGCACCAGATGTGTTCTACATCCAACCTGAAGAAGAAACCCACAGAAACCTTTCGCGAGTATGCTACTCGTTGGAGGTTCGAAGCTGCTAAAGTCAGACCTGCTTTAGAGGAGGAGCAGATGAACAAGTTCTTTGTCCGAGATCAGGACCCGCAATATTATGAATGACTGATGATGGTTGAATTCCACAAGTTCTCTGACATTATCAAATTGGGAGAGCGGATTGAAGAAGGTATCAAGAGCGGTATGGTTACAAATTTTGAAGCCTTGCAAGCCACTAACAAGGCTTTACTGTCTGGTGGTGTGTCTAAGAGAAAAGATGTGGAAGCTGTAATGGTTGCACAACAAGCCAAATCCCCACCCAAATATCAAGTCTATCCAGCACCTCCCTTCACATATCAGCCAACCCTGAACTACCAAGCACCCTCACCTTCGTACCAAGCTTCACCACCCACATACCAATCTACGCCACACACATATCAACCTACCCCACCTAGATATTCACAACCCGCTCCCGTCTACAACACCTATAATTCTCAGCCATCTCACTATCAATCACCCCCTACCCATCAAAACTTCCCTAGGCCTCGTCCTAACTTTGATCGCCGCCCTCCAAAGCAATATACCGCCATAGCTGAGCACATCGACCAGTTGTATGAAAAGCTCAAAGTTGCTGGTTATGTCACACCTATCCCTGTTGCCACCATTGAGAACCCTTCTTAGTGGGTTAACCCAAACAAATCCTGTGCATACAATTCTGGCATGAAAGGACACACCATCGAAGAATGCCGCTCTCTGAAAGATAAGATACAAACCCTCATTGACAACAAGATTATTGTGGCAAAAGACCTCGCTCCGAATGTCCGCAACAACCCTTTACCAGACCATATGAGTGGAGGTATCCATATGATTGAGATAGATGATGATTGGGATCCCGAGGGGTCGATCGGATTGATCGCAGAAGGCGATGACCCAAAGAAACTTGCTGTCACTCTCAACCCGATCATAGTCCAGATTCAGCCATCTGAGAATGCTGAGGTGAATATGTCTATCCCACTTGAGTTTGAATGAGTGCCGCCTGCAAAAGAGAAAGCACCAGTGCCAATTGAAGTTGAGTTTGTATCTCCAGTAAACGCACCAGCACCACTCGAGGTTGCAGTCCTGCCACCACCAACATACACTCCAGTTGAAGTAAGGATGGCCACGCCAATTCCGGTGGCAATGTCAACCACACCACTTTTCTATTCAAATGCTATCCCTTGCGAGTATACAGCCGAGGCAAGAAGGAAAGGTACAAATAGGTCTGAGGAAGCCATCGCAGCACAGGGTATGACGAGAACTGGTAGAGTCTATACCCCTGAACATCTGGCCGAGTCAAGCAAGCATGCTGCCAACTGCCCTTCCCTTATTGAAACAGGTTCAGATGATCTTTGGAGGAAAATACAGGCTAAGGAGTATTTGGTCATCGACCAACTGAACAAGACACCAGCGCAAATATCTATTCTCTCTTTGCTGCAGAATTCTCAGATGCATTGAAGTACTTTGTTAAAAGTGTTGAGTGAAGCATACGTGCCGAACAACATCACTAGTGGAGAAATGGCCAACATGGTGCGCCAGGTACTGGAAATTCATAATATTACCTTTCATGAAGATGAGTTACCACCTGAGGGATTGTGACACAACAAAGCATTGCACATCACCGTACAATGTGAAGATCATTTCATCACAAGGATCTTGATCGATGGAGGATCTAGTCTTAACAGTTTTCCGTTAATAACACTCAAGAAATTGGGTAAAGGACTACATGAGATAAGAGAGGGAGCAATCAACGTGAAAGCCTTCGACGGGTCTCAAAGATCTACTATGGGGGAAATCAGTCTATGACTACAGATGGGACCAACATGGTTCGAGGTGGACATCCAGGTAATAGACGTGCTGGCATCTTACAACTTGCTGTTAGGACGACCCTGGATCCATGCTGCTGGGGCCGTCGCATTAACACTAAATCAGGCGGTGAAATTCGAGTGGAACCACCAAGAAGTGATCATGCACGGCGACGGTAGCAACCTTATTTATAGTCGCCAGACTATCCCTGTGGTTGATGGAAAGAGCAAACTGGGTGGAGGAACTTATCACCATATTGAATGAGTCAATGCCATCGACATGGAAAAGTGATGGGATAGCAAGATCGAGAGCATCCTGAACTGGAGAGGGTACGAGTCAGGCAAAGGGCTCAGTAAGAACCTCCAAGGGATCACGAAGCCCATAAAACTCAAGAAACATGGTACTACTTTCGGTCTGGGGTACGAGTATACATGGGAAGAATTCAGAAACTGGTCACCACCATGGCGCGGTCATCAATACCTCCTGGGACAGCCGATACCTCATCTGGAGCAGACCTTCAAGCAGGCCGACATCGTCTATGGATCAGATGAAGAGGAAGCACTTTCAGCGATGAGGAATTTGTTTTTGGAAGACAATGATATGGATTGCTGTGTTGTTCTCGAGGAGGAGGGGGAGGAAGTCCCTTCCGTACAAGCAGTGAGCAAGGGAACATATCTCCAGAACTAGTCTATCGGGACCACCAAAGCCCGCCGAGCCTCGGGGTAGCAAGGCTAAAAACAAGCATTATTTACTGTTTTATTTACTAAACGATTTTCCATTTTCTGCATTTTTCAATTCCCGCAATAAGATCTTCAATGTTCAAAACAAGTTATTCAATTTATCAAAGCATTTTCAATTTATTTATGAATATAATATTTATTGTTACCGTTTTCTCTCATTACTTTATCTATACAACATTACTATTATTTGTCTTGATGAACCGATGACTGTGAAGTGCAATGAGGCAACACAACAAACGGGCATTGATTCAGACGAAGACGATATACCTAACGAAATTGTTAAAGAGGTAGAAAACTTTGAAAACAGACCTAAGTCCTACTTGGATGAGACTGAGGTTGCCAACCTGGGAGATTCAGAAAATGCCAAGGAAACACGCATCTGTATCCATTTGTCACCGTCAGAGAAAAAAGAGTACACAGAGTTTCTAAAGGAGTATGAGGACATATTCGCCTGGTCATATGACGACATGACTGGTTTAAGTACGTCCATTGTGGCCAACAAGCTGCCGACCAATCCGACATGTCCACTAGTAAAGCAAAAGCTCAGAAAGTTCAAACCTGACATGAGTTTGAAAGTCAAAGAAGAAGTTATCAAGCAAATCAACGCCAAAGTTCTCCGGGTAGTTGAATACCCGACATGGTTAGCCAACATCGTACTTGTGCCAAAGAACGACGGGAAGGTCAGAGTCTGTGTTGACTACCGGGATCTCAACCGGGCCAGTCCGAATGATGACTTTCTCTTTCCAAACATACACATTTTAATTGACAACTGGGCCAAACATGAGTTACAGTCCTTCGTAGATTGCTTCGCTGGTTATCATCAAATTTGGATGGATGAGGAAGATACTGAAAAAATGGCGTTCATCACGCCCTAGGGGGTGTACTGTTACAAGATGATGTCGTTCTGTTTAAAGAATGCAGGAGCTACCTACATGAGGGCTATGACTACCATATTCCATGACATGATTCACAAAGAGATCGAGGTTTATGTGGACGACGTCATTATCAAATCAAAGAAAGCTGCTGATCACATGAATGATTTGATGAAGTTCTTCAACAAGTTGAGAAAATATAATCTGAAGCTGAACCCCGTGAAGTGTGCATTCAGGGTTCCTGCTGGGAAGTTGCTGGGATTCATTGTAAGCCGCTGGGGAATAGAATTAGATCCTTCAAAGGTCAAAGCCATGCAAAAACTACAACCGCCAAAGAACAAGAAAGATGTTATGAGCTTCTTGGGGAGGCTTAATTACATCAACCGATTCACAGCACAGTCTACAGTCATTTGTGAGCCGATCTTCAAGATGTTGAAGAAGGACGCTGCGACTAAGTGGACTGAGGATTGTCAAAAAGCTTTCGACAGAATCAAGGAGTATCTATCAACACCGCCAGTCTTGGTACCACCTGAGCCAGTTAGACCCCAGCTACTCTACCTTACCGTACTGGATGGAGCTTTCAGTTGCGTTCTTGGGCAACATGATGAAACAGGAAGGAAAGAGAAAGCCATTTACTATCTCAGCAAGAAGTTCACTCCGTATGAGGCCTAGTATTCTTTGCTGGAACGCACTTGCTGCGCTTTGAGTTGGGTCGCTCAGAAGTTGAGGCACTACTTCTGTGCAAACACAACATATCTCATATCAAGGATGGATCCATTGAAGTCATCTTTCAGAAGCCCATGCTCACTGGCAAGCTAGCCAAGTGGCAAATCCAACTGAGTGAGTTCGACATTATCTATGTGACTCAAAAAGCGGTCAAGGGACAGGCATTGTTAGACCATCTTGCTGAGAATCCTGTGGACGGAGAATATGAACCCTTGAAAATGTATTTTCCTGATGAAGAGGTATCATTCGTGGGAGAAGACATTGTAGAATCCTACGACGGTTGGAGGATGTTCTTTGATGGAGCAGCAAATATCAAAGGGGTCGGTATTGGGGCGGTCTTGGTATTTGAGACCGGTCAGCATTATCCAGTATCCGCCAAGCTCAGGTTCCCCTGCACCAACAACATGGCTGAATACGAGGCCTGTATCTTAGGGCTCAACATGGCCATTGACATGAACGTCCAGGAGCTGTTAGTGATTGGTGACTCAAACCTATTGGTACATCAGGTACAGGGAGAATGGGCAACCAAGAATTCCAAGATACTATTTACATCATGTTCGGTAGTTGAGAAAAAGGTTCACAAAGATAGAGTTACGGCATGTCCCCAAAATCCAGAATGAGTTCGTTGATGCTTTGGCTACCCTGTCATCTATGATTCAGCATCCAGACAAAAGTTTCATTGATCCCATTCCAGTGGAAATCCACAATCAGCCAGCTTACTGTGCCCATGTCGAAGAAGAAGCAGATGGAAATCCGTGGTTCCATGATATCAAGGAATATTTGGCAAAAGGAGAGTACCCGAAGTTTGCAAATGCCACTCAGAAATGCACACTTCGGAGATTGTCTAACAATTTCTTTCACAACAGGGGAATCCTATATAAGAGGACTCCTGATTTGGGGTTGTTAAAGTGCGTCTACGCAAAAGAAGCATCAAAATTACTGGAAGAATATCATGCTGGGACCTGCGGCCCACATATGAACGGTTTTGTTCTAGCAAAAAAGGTACTCCGAGCTGGTTACTTCTGGATGACCATGAAGACAGACTGAATCTAGTACGTCCGAAAATGCCACCGCTGTCAGATACATGGGGATATGATAAAGGTACCTCCGAGTGAGCTTAATGCAACAAGTTCACCATGGCCATTCGCCGCCTGGGGGCATGGACGTCATTGGACCAATAGAGCCTTCCACCTCCAACGGACACAGGTTCATTCTGGTCGCCATTGATTACTTTACTAAATGGGTCGAAGCAGCTTCCTACAAAGCAGTTACCAAGAAATTCATGTCCGACTTTATCCGCGACCGCATTGTTTATCGGTTCGGAGTTCCAGAATCAGTCATCACCAAAATTGGTTCTAATCTCAATAGTGACTTGATGAAAGCCATGTGTGAAACATTCAAGATCAAACACAAGAACTCCACAACATACAGACCTTAGATGAATGGAGCTGTAGAGGCCGCCAACAAAAACATCAAGAAGATACTAAGGAAGATGATAGAAAGGCACAAGCAATGGCATGAGAAGTTATCATTCGCCTTACTGGGATATCGCACCACTGTCCGCACATCAACCGGGGAAACACCCTACATTAGGGTTTATGGTACAGAGGATGTTATTCCTGCCGAAGTTGAGATTCCATTTCTGAGGATCATACAAGAAGCTGAGCTCAGCGACGCAGAATTGGTAAGGAGCCGTTATGAGCAACTAGCCCTCATAGACGGAAAAGAGAATGAACGCAGTTTGTCATGGTCAACTATATCAGAACAGAATGACCCGAGCCTTCAACAAAAAAGTCAAGCCAAGACTATTCACACTAGGGCAGCTGATGCTAAAGTAAATCTTTCCACATCAAGACGAAGCCAAAGGGAAGTCTTCTCCCAACTGGCAGGGTCCGTACATGGTTCACAGAGTGCTAACAGGAGGAGCACTTATACTTGCAGAAATGGACGGAGAAGTTTGGCCAAAACCAATCAATTCAGATGCAGTCAAAAGCTACTACGTGTAACTCCTTATGCTTTTATCAACAATGTAGATTGAACTAAGCCTGACCTGATTCCCGTTTAAGAAGGGATGCGTAGGCAGCCCTATGGGTTTGGTCACAATTTAGTAATAATCTCGTTTCCCCCCACCATTGGAAACTGGGGCAGAATTTTGAGAAGGACCCTCAAAATTCTGAAGCAAGTTCAGCCAATCGCCGCACGAGAAACATTTAGAAGTATCCACCCATCAAACTGGGGTAGAATTTTGAGGAGGACCCTCAAAATTCCGTAGCAGGAGAGGTTGCAATGTCTCGAACCGCGTCACGGTCGTCGGTTCATCTAAAACTATTTTATGCTTATATTATACTTTTACAAATCATGCATATTTATTGAAATAGATGTTTACAAAATGCTACCCCCGGTGATATAGACAGTATCATCACAATAAAGAAAATACGACAAGCAAAGCCAGCAGGGATACAAACTAACTTTCCCTTTACAGAATTCATGATCTTTTTTTGGATGCAGGCACAAAGATGGAAAAGGCCTCAAAAACATACTATCCACCCGAAGGACATATATTTCCCAAAGACACGCTTCCCAAGCTCGGCGCACATGCCGACATTTATTATCATCACCAACGACACTTCATTATCGCCATGCTCACAATCATATCGCCGCAATTTATCATCAGTTAAGAACTCCTATCTGCATTTTATTTCCTGCATAAGGCTATCATTCTGCCTTCCGAGGTTAAACGCTACCTCCATCTGCATCTACATTGCATAAGGCTACCTTTCTGCCTTTCGAGACTAAACGATGTCTCTATCTGCATCTGCATTGCATAAGGCTACCTTTCTGCCTTCCGAGACTAAACATTGTCTCCATCTGCACCTGCATTGCATAAGGCTACCTTTCTGCCTTCTGAGACTAAACGCTGTCTCCATCTGCATTTGCATCCTGCATAAGGCTACCTTTTTGCCTTCCGAGGTTAAGTTCTACCTCCATCTGCACTTGCATCTTGCATAAGGCTATTATTCTGCCTTCCGAGGTTAAACGCTACCTCCATATGCATTTACATCCTGCATAAGGCTACTATTCTGCCTTACGAGGTTAAACGCGACCTCCATATGCATTTACATCATGCATAAGGCTACTATTCTACCTTCCGAGGTTAAGCTCTACCTCCATTTGCATAAGGCTACCATTCTGCCTTCCGAGGCTAAACGCTTGTCACGACCCAACTCCTAACAGGCCGTGATGGCGCCTATTTTGGAACTAGGCTAGCCAAACATCACTTTACTACGCTTTTGTTCAATTATAACAGTTCACAATTAAATGATAAGCAAGCAACCATAGCAAAATATTATAATTAAGTCTTAGCGTCCCCATAATATTCTAAACAACCTCCCAAGAACTGGAGTCAATAGTCATGAGAATCTAAGAATAAATAAATCTAACTCTACTAAAACTATAACATATGTCTCTGAATCAAATGCTAAACTAAATAAGGAAGGGAAATGGAGAAGCTGTGGACGCTGGACAACTACCTTGAAATCCCGTGAAAGCTGCTACCGAACCTGCGTCAGCTACTGCTGCGAGCTAGTACCTTGATCTGTGCACAGAGGCACAGGGAGTCTTTATGAGTACGCCAACTCAGTAGTAATGAAAATAAATCACAGTCTGAGTAATATAAACACACAGAACATGTACACAATTCCACAAACCAGTAAAACACCAAGTCACCACGTGACATTCATCAAATAATGAGTTCGAAATCAGTTTTCAGAAAAACCTTCGAAACAAGTGCAATATCAGTATATCTCAGTAAAATTCTCAGTAAAACCAGTGTGAAAACGAAGTAAATCATAGTTTGAAAACTCAGTAAAATCTTTCATAAAACTGCCCCTCGGGCCAAAATCATTTATCGTAACCATTGCCCATCAGGCATCCTCACAATCACTCTGCCCATCAGGCATCCTCACAATCACTCTGCCCATCAGGCATCCTCACAATCACTCTGCCCATCAGGCATCCTCACAATCACTCTGCCCATCAGGCATCCTCACAGTCACTCTTCATAAGCCCCGCGGGCATCACTCATTCGGTACCGGCGCTCACTGGGGGTGTGTTACAGACTCCGGAGGGGCTCCTACAGCCCAAGCGCAATAATAAGCCACAACATGGCATAATTCACACACAATATAGGCCAGCAGCCTCACTAATATCACATCATCCTCACAATATAGGCCAACAGCCTCACTCAGTCAGACACTCTCAATTTGCCCTTCAGGCCATAAATATATCGGGTTCTCGACCCAAAACAGTATTTCATTTTCAAGAAGTAGTATCAAAATACTCTTGAGTGTCAAAACAATTTTACAGAAAGACTGAGTGAAAAACCATAACATAGCAGTGAGGAAAATAGTAAAAACATTCCCCAAGGGGTAAACAAGTCAGCACTAGGCCCCAAACATGGCTTACAGCGCAAAACATATCATAATGTATAAATACTATTTAAGCAAAGGCTTAAAAATCGGTTTCGCAACTCAATAGTCGCCTAAATAGGAAACATGTTCCAAAGTTTCCACCTTTTTCTTTCAAAACCCGTGAAAGGGTGCATAGTCCGGGGTTTCATACCCTCAGGACAGGATTTAAAGACATTACTTACCTCAAAACTAGCCCGAAAACTATTCCGCAATGCGCTTGCCTCTCGAATCAACCTCCGAAGGCTCCAAATCTACCAAGTTCAGATTTTTATCATCAATATGGGCTTAAGGAACAATTTCCAATCGAAAGATATCAATTTTACTCAAAAATCCGAATTCGGTCAAAACCCGACCCCCGGTCCTACGTCCCAAAACATAGAAATGTTTACAGAAAAGTGTTCTTCATCTTCCCACGAGTCCGTACATATAAAGAAC
>ML299688.1:109607-121599 GCA_005239495.1 Nicotiana undulata | reverse complement strand
TAGAGCCGAGAGTTTGGGAAGTCTAGCTTATCTTTCAGCAGCAGAGCGACCTTTAGCCCTTGAAGTTCAGGCTTTAGCGAGCCAGTTAGTGAGATTGGATTTGTCAGATCCTCCACGGGTGGTAGCTAGCATGTCTTCTTGGACTTCTCTATTTGACCAGATAAAGGCACGGTAGTATGATGACCGGCACCTATTGGTTCTTCAGGATATAGTTCGTCAGGGTGATGCCAGAGATGTGACTATTGGTGATGATGGAGTTATGTGGATGCAGGTCCATATTTGCGTGCCCCACGTTGATGGTATTCGAGAGTTGATATTAGCAAAGGCCCACAGTTCACGATATTCTATACATCCGAGTGCCGCAAAGATGTATCGGGATCTGAAACAGCATTGTTGGTGGAGGCGGATGAAGAGAGATATTGTTGAGTATGTAGCACGATGTCTCAACTGCCAGCAGGTGAAGTATGAGCACCAGAGACCAGGTGGTTTGCTTCAGAGGTTAGATATTCCAGAATGGATATGGGAGAGGATTACTATGGACTTTGTAGTTGGGCTTCCACGGACTTCGAAGGGTTTTTGATGCTATTTGGGTGATTGTGGATAAATTGACCAAGTTCGCGCACTTCATTCCTGTCAGTACTACTTATACTTTAGAGCGGTTAGCTGGTATCTACATTAAGGAGATTTTCCGATTGCATGGAGTTCCGGTTTCTATTATTTCTGACAGAGGTACTTAGTTCACATCTCAGTTTTGGAGAGCCGTACAAAAAGGTATGGGTACTGATGTAGAGTTGAGCACTGCATTTCACCCTCAGACAGACGGGGAATCGGAACGGACTTTTCAGATATTGGAAGATATGTTACGGGCTTGTGTGATTGGTTTTGGTGGTCCATGGGATCAGTTAATGCCATTAGCGGAGTTTACATATAACAAAAGCTATCAGTCCAGTATTCAGATGGCCCCGTATGAGGCTTTATATGGTAGGAGGTGTAGATCTCCGATTGGATGGTATGAGCCTGGTGAGACTAAGTTATTGGGCACAGATCTGATTCGGGATGAGTTGGAGAAGGTAAAGTTGATTCAGGAGAGACTTCGCACGGCGCAGTCTAGACAGAAGAGTTACAGACCGGAAGGTTCGGGATGTATCATTTATGGAAGGTGAGAGGGTAATGCTAAAAGTGTCACCCATGAAGGGTTTAGTGAGGTTCGGAAAGAGAGGAAAGTTGAGTCCTCGGTTTATTGGTCCTTTTGAGGTGCTTCAGAAGGTTGCAGAGGTGGCTTATAGACTTGCTTTGCCACCCAACTTGTTGAGTGTTCATTCGGTGTTTCATGTGTCGATCCTCAGGAAATATGTTGGTGATCCGTCTCATGTATTAGACTTCAGCACAGTTCAACTCGAGGGTGATATGTCATACGAGGTTGAGCTAGTACNGGGAAACCGAGCGGGAGATGCAGAGCAAATATCCTCATTTGTTTGAGACTCCAGGTATGTCTCTAGACTCGTTCGAGGACGAACGTTTGTTTAAGAGGGGGAGAATGTAACGACCCGGTCTGTCGTTACGAAAAACCTGCATTATTACTGTTGTTATTGACTTATTATAGATTGGTTATTCTATTATTAATGTGTTAGAATTGATAGGCTTGAAATTGGAATGATTAAATGAGAATTCAGACACTTAGTCCTTAAGAATAACCTTAAAAATGGGAAAAGTCAACTAAGAGTTGACTTATTGGTAAATGACCCCGAAGTGCGGATTTTATGGCTCGGATAGCTTCGTTAGGTGATTTGGGACTTAGGAGTGTGTTCAGAATAATTTTGTGATATCTGGTGTAGAATTAGGCTTGAATTGGTGAAAGTTGGTTTTTGGCGATTTTCGGTCGGCAGTGGAAAATAGTCTATCGGGGTCAGAATGGAATTCTGACAGTTGGAACAAGTTCGTAATGTCATTTTGGACTTGTCTACAAAATTTCAGGTCAATCGCAGTTGATTTGGATAGTTTCGTCATCATTGAGGAATTTTAGAAATATCAAAGTTCTTAGGCTTGAATTCGATGCAAATTTGGAGTTTTGGTGTTTTGAGAGTGCAACTAAGTTTGAATGATGTTATGGGATATGTTGGTAAGTTTGGTTGGGGTCCCTAGGCGCTCGGGATTGATTTTGGGTGGTTAACGGGTATTTTTGGACTTAAAAACACTGTTGTTTCTGGTGTTTTCACAGCTGAAGGTTATTCACTGCGATCGCGTAGGGTTAAAATGGACCGGGGTGAATTTGTTCAGTGCGATCGCAGAATAAGGGTCGCGATCGCGTAGCTTTGGAGGTCAGTTCAGTGCGATCGCGTGGGGTTCATCGCGATCGCGTAGAGTTAGCCAGGCGCGTGGGGAGCGAAGTCAGTTGTTCTTCGCGATCGCGTGAGAATGGTTGCGATCGCGTGGGTCGAGGTTCCATTGAATTGCGATCACGTGGCTTATGCTGCGATGGCGTAGGGTCTTCGGTGGGCCTGGGAGATTTGTTCTTCGCGATCGCGTGAGTACATCCGCGAATGCAGTGCACAAATCACTGGGCAATTAAATAATATTTCCTCCGCGACCTAAACTCCTTTTCACACCATTCTTGTGCGGAAAAGAGCTCTTGGGGGCGATTTTGAAGAGGGCAGTCCTTGTTCTTCATTAAGGTAAGTGTTCTATTCATTAAAACTTGATTATGGGTGATTATAGACCATAATCCCAGCCTTTAATTCATGAAAAATAGTAGAAAAATAGGATTTTGGGGCATGAGATTATGAGACCTTCAAGGGTCGATTTGAGGGGTCAAACGAACTCCGATTTTGGTGTTCTTTATATATACGGAATCGTGAGAAGACGAAGAACACTTTTTTGTAAAAACTTCTGAGTTTCGGGACGTGGGCCCGGGGGTCAAGTTTTGACCGGTTTCGGATTTTTGAGTTAAATTCGATATTTTTCGATTGGAATTTATTCCTTAATAATATGTTGATGATAAAATCTGAACTTGATAGATTTGGAGCCTTCGGAGGTTGATTCGAGAGGCAAGCGCATTGCGGAATAGTTTTCGGGCTAGTTTGAGGTAAGTAATGTCTTTAAATCCTGTCCTAAGGGTATGAAACCCCGGACTATGCACCCTTTCACGGGTTCTGAAATGAAAAGGTGGAAACTTTGAAAACATTTTTCCTATTTAGGCGAATATTGAGTTGCGAAACTGATTTCTAAGCCTATGCTTAAATTAGTATTATTTTATTATGATATGAATTGGGCTGTTAGCCGTGTTTGGGGCCTAGTGCCGACTTGTTTACCCTTTGAGGGTTGTCTTTACTATATTTTCCTCACTGATGTGTTATGATTTTTCACTCAGTCTTTTCTGTGAAATTGTTTTGACACTCAGAGTATTTTGATACTACTTCTTGAAAAATGAAATACTGTTTTTGGGTCGAGAACCCGGTATGCTATGGCCTGAAGGGCAAATTGAGAGTGTCTGACTGAGTGAGGCTGTTGGCCTATATTGTGAGGATGATATGATATGAGTAAGGCTGCGGGCCTATCTTGTGTGTGAATTATGCCATGATGTGGCTTGTTATTGCACTTGGGCTGTAGGAGCCCTTCCGGAGTCTGTAACACACCCCCAGTGAGCGCCGGTACCGATTGAGTGATGCCCGCGGGGCTTATGAAGCGTGATTGTGAGGTTTCCTGATAGGCAGAGTGATTGTGAGGTTGCCTGATGGGCATAGTGATTGTGAGGTTGCTTGATGGGCAGAGTGATTGTGAGGTTTCCTTATGGGCAGAGTGATTGTGAGGATGCCCGATGGGCTGATACTGAAAAATATTATTACGAGAAATGATTATGGCCCGAGGGCAGTTTTATGAAAGATTTTACGGAGTTTTCAAACTATGATTTACTTCGTTTTCACATTGGGTTTTACTGAGAATTTTACTGAGATATACTAACATTGCACTTGTTTCAAAGGTTTTCTGGAAACTGATTTCGAACTCATTATTTGATGAATATTACATGGTGACTTGGTGTTTTACTGGTTTGTGGAATTGTGTACAAATTCTGTGTGTTTATATTACTCAGTCTGTGATTTATTTTCATTATTATTGAGTTGGCGTACTCATAAAGACTCCCTGTGCCTCTGTGCACAGATCCAGGTACTAGTTCGCAGCAGTAGCTGACGCAGTTGATAGCAGCATTTTTACGGGATTTCAAGGTAGCTGTCCAGCATCCACAGCTTCTCCATTTCCCTTCGTTATTTAGTTTTAGCATTTGATTCAGAGACATATATTATAGTTTTAGCAGAATTATATTTATTTATTCTTAGATGCTCATGACTATTGACTCCAGTTCTTGGGAGGTTTGTTTAGAATATTAAGGGGACGCTAAGACTTAATTATATTATTTATGCTATGGTTGCATGCTTATTATTTAATTGTGAACTACTATAATTGAAGAAACGCATAGTAAGGTGATGGTTGGCTAGCCTAGTTCCACGATAGGCGTCATCACGGCGTGTTAGGATTTGGGGTCGTGACACTCGTGGCACTCTAAAATGCTACTAGGGAATGTCGTACCCTATGTTGGCAATGAGAAATACAACCATGGGATGTAGTACCATGTGTTGGAAATAAGGTGAGTCTCATGGCTCGCTGATATTCTACTAGGGAATGTTGTACCCTTTGTAGGCAAAAAGTAAATGCGACTAGGGGATGTAGTACCCTGTGTTGACAATAACATGAGGCTCTTGGCTCTCTAAGATTCTACTAGGGAATGGCGTATGGCGTACCCTATGTTGGCAGAAAGTAATGCAGCCAGAGGATGTAGTACCCTGTGTTGGTAATAAGATGAGGCTCGTGGCACTCGGGATGCTACTAGGGAATGTTGTACCCTATGTTGGCAATAAAATGCAACCAGGGGATGTAGTACCCTGTGTTGGCAATAAGGTGAGGCTCATGGCTCACTGAGATTCTACTAGGGAATGTCGTACCCTATGAAGGCAAAAAGTGATGTGACCAGGGGATGTGGTACCCTGTGTTGAAGATAGGGTATTGATTCTCTATAATGAAACTAAGAATAACATGATTACATGTAGATTAGAAGAAATCTAAGGATTTGAGAATTTCACTTGGTGGTGTTCGTCTTTTCACGAACTGTTTCCTAAAATTGTTCTTTTCCTGTTCTGAACAAAAAAAATTGTTAGTTTTAAAATGGTGGTCAGTTTGTGGCCTTGATTTCTTGGGCAACTTGACCTTGCGTCCATTACACTTGTTAGAAACACTGACTCCATCGATGGTCGTACAAATTGCCGGGAGATTGTGTCATTAATTTCTGGAGATCTTCTTTCTCAACATCAAAACCTGACTATTTTGCGCCTATCCCTATTTGTGTTTGTGGTTCATACAACCTTGCCCCCAGAACAACTTTTTAGTGAGTAACTTTTGTTGACCCTTGACACATTGTTCCGTCTTTCAAGCTTTTCTCCTCAGGGAAAATCAAAGGTGGCTTTATGCCTTTGCCTATGTTGTTCATGCCCATAAAGTTTTGCTTCATATAACAGGGAAACTTTAACCAATTTTGCGGCCTTTTCTTTGCTTTGCTTTGACGAAATTAGACTGATAATGACTCAAAAAGAATAGTACGAAAGAAAACAAGAAGGTGAACTAATAGGTATTACAGCTTAATCAAGAAGTGTACCTTTCAGAGAAGAAAAAATAAAAATAAAAAGGACTTATCTGGGGGAATATGCTGACTTCAATGAACATGACATGCACTTTGGACTGGATGCCCGATCCGTCTGAACCGTCTAATTCTCAAAATCCGTTATAAACTCCACTTTGAAACTGAGTTCTTTGTCTTAACCATGCTTGTGCCGGGATATATGAAGGCCTAAATCAATCGACGATGCCCTTTGTGGGTTTTCACCAATTGACCTCTCTCATTTGCCTTTCTCTCAACTCACAATCGCCTTATAGTGCCCGTGAGAGTTTTCACCAATAAGACTCTCTCATTTTATTTTTCTCTCTCTACAATGGCTGAGGCATCGCCCGTAGTATACTGACTTAGCATTCTCGAATGTTGATCAGAAGGTCTTAACGGGGAAAGGTAAAAAAAACTATTCAACTGAATTACAACTTTTGGAACCATTTTGACGGAAGAACCGTCGAAAAATAAAATAAAATCTTGCCCCAGTTTCTTTGAATACTGGGGAAATGTGGATTTTTATTTCAGTGTGACCGAACTCAAGAGTAAGGCTGCCTACGTATCCTTTCGGAATCAGTCGGACGTAGTTCAATTAATATAAACTTGTATTGATTATAATTATTTTATTTTTTTGGTTTTATTTTCTTCTTTTTTTTATTTATTATTTTATTCTTTTTTTTTTTTTTACTTTTTTTTTAAAGTACATTGGTTCCAAAAGAGGGGAAAACAAAGAAATAATACAAACAAGGCTTCAAAGGGCTAACTAGGGTTGACCAGTGTTTGGGTAGCGAGAATGATAGCCTTTCGTCATCCCAACTTGAGAATGCTAAGTATAAATATGCCCCAACAGAGTCATGTCAGACATAGTATCTCTTGACCTCATTCGCGTTGACGGATATATCTGTCACCTTTCCTTCTATATCTATCAAATGTAGATCTCCTTTTGACAATACTTTCTTTACGAGGTAAGGACCTTGCCAATTCGGGGCGAACATTCCTTTTGCTTTTTCCTGGTGCGGAAAGATACGTTTCAAAACAAGTTGTCCTACCTCAAACTGTCCTGGGCTCACTTTCTTATTGTAAGCACGTGCCACTCTTTGTTGGTATAACTAACCAAAACAAACTGCCGCCAAACGCTTTTCATCAATTTAACTCAACTGTTCCAGTCGGGACTTGACCCATTCAGTGTCCTCAATTCCTGCTTCAACAATGATTCGGAGAGAGGGAATTTCAACTTTCTGATTCATTATTTCGAGATTAGACAGCTTTTTAAGATCTGGGCATGAATTCCGCATGCATGTCATGTTTTTAAAGCCAACATTAACGAAACTGAAAAAGATAAGAAATTAACAAAAATTAGGAAAAGGAAAAGATAGAATTTTACTAAGAAAATGGAACTCCGTTTCATATAATTTGAAAGGGTAGAAGGGTTAATATCAAATCAAATCAAATTAAACTAAAATATCTGTATTACCACCCTTAAAATAATCCAAACACATAAAAGGCAACAAAACAAACTACCAAGGCTCCTTCCTGATGGGAAGAGGAGTTGCTTCCCAATTGTTGAGCGAGGTATCTGGACTAATGAGCTGAACACTTGCACGGCTGGGGCCCTCACCAACTTGAACCCTATTGATCTCATAGAACATCTCCTTGATACCCTAGCAAAGTTCATCATTGTCATCCTGTATGGATCCTTCCTATTTCTTTTTTCGATTTCCGAAACTGCCTGACCCGCTTTGAATTGCTTGCGTGGTCGCCTTAAGGGCTGCCTGACTCACAATTTTTCCCGACTTCATGCCATTCTCAACTATTTCACCAATCTTAATCGCCTCAGTGAAAAGTTTACCAATGGAGTTCTAACATTTAATGGAGGTAATCAGGATCCTGAGCTTGGAGAAAATAGTCAATCATTGCTGCCTCTTTCATTGGTGGTTTGACCCTAGCAGCCTGCTCTCTCCACTTGATTGCATATTCTCTGAAGCTTTCTGTTGGTTTCTTCTTAATTTGACCAGAGAGGAACGGTATGGCACTATATTAATATTGTACTGAAACTGTTCGACAAAATCTTGAGCCATGTCGTTCCAAACGTGCCAGCGAGAGATGTCTTGATCTATGAACCATTCTGAAGCAATTCATGTCAAACTTTCCCCAAAATAAGCCATGAGTAATTCTTCTTTGCCTCCTGCTCCCCTTAATTGGTTACAATACCTCTTCAAATGGGCAATAGGGTCATCATGCCCGTCATACTTGTCAAACTTGGGGGTCTTGAAACCGGGTGGCAAATGGAAATGGGGGAACATGCATAGATCGTTTAACGAAAAACTCTTGTGGCCTCCCAAACCCTGTATGTTTCTCATGGTTTGTTCCAAGCTCTTCATTTTTCTAGTCATTTCCTCTTGTTCCATATTCTTTCCAGGCTTTTCCATCTCAACTTGGAACATGTTCTCAGGAGTATGCTTGTATGAATCTGGAACCTTGAAAGTCAGTTCTGGAGAGTAATGTTGGGCATCATGATCATTCAGTTGTGGATCATTATTGAGATTTTGAGCAAGAGTTAGTTGAGGAACAGTGAAAGTAGGGAGAATGGGTACAGTAGGTGGATCATTTCTGAGGGATGTAGTTGGAGGACGTGAAATCGAGGTACTGGGGATAGTGGGAAGGTTAATGCTCGGATTGAATCCAGGTTGGTACAATGGGTTACTTGTTAGGGAGATGGGCACTTGAATTGCGACTGCCACATTATGAAGATTATCTGAAGGCCCTATGGGCAGTGAGGGCGGTGCATGTCCATTCTCCCAAGCTTGGTACATCTCTGCCAATTGTTTCTTCAACACTCTTACTTCTTCAACCAGTCCGAACCTTTTTCGACCAATTGTCCATGGACATCATCATTATCTGACTCATTCTCACTGTTGTTTGCCATTCTACTTTTTCCTTTTGATGTTGTGTTGTAAGGGAACCACATCTGGTTACTTTATCTTCTTTGTGACAAACAACAAACGTGTTAGAGTTAGGCATTTTGCAGATATTAATCACATATTGTATGCCATGCACCTAATGCCTTTTTCATTTCTAAAATGATTTTGGAAGGCTTCATGCTTCATCCCGGCTTATTGGTTTATTTCTTATTGAATTTAACGCTATCTTTTATTTTCTTATTTATTATTATTCATATTTTTCTTTTTCAGATTAATTATGGTTATGATCGCATCCGATGGGGATTGCCTACGTATCATGACGCCGCATGAATCAGACCATTACGTAGTTCAGGATAATCTGCAATAAAGTAAATAACTAACTTTTATTCTTATACAAATCAGACCATGAATGCTCCTAACAAAAAAGATATGTCTTTGGATTTCTAAGTTTTTCTTTCGGAAAACTTCTAAAGAAGAAAGAAAAATATATTTTTTTGTTTTGAATTTTTGTATTTTATTTTTGGGAATTACCAAAAGAAAGACTTCTAAATAAGAATGAAGAAATTTAAAATAAAATATTTTTGAATTTTTTAAAAGTGGGAGCCGGACCCGATGAAGGTTGCCTACGTATTTCACATCTGGTGAGAATCAGACCCGCGTAGTTCGGTTAAAATAATTAAAAACAATATTTAGAAAATTATGATATTACATACTAGAACCCTTCAAAATTTTAATTTTATTATTTATTTTTTTAAAGTAATTTATGAAAACTTGGAGGAAATTTTCTCTTTCTCTCTCCTATGTTTAATCGACCTATCCTAAAGCCGGTCAACATTTCAGTTAAGCCTACCAAATAATGTTACATGTAGCACAGAAAAATGAACATGTTGGTTTGAAAAATTGGTACTTGTCCTAGACGGGCCCGACCCCTGTGCCGAGTCCTGCTAAGTCCAATGCACATGATGCAAATAAAGCATAGCCTACTAGGGAAATTCATTGATTGTGGCTTGTTCTTCTAAGTTTTCAAATCCTAAAGGGGATGGTATCTAGACCTGGCTTACCCGGGCAAACAACCCGAGTCGAGGAGCGTCAAGCGTCACTAATAGTAGAACAACACTGGCTAGCTAACGGCTCTCCCGCCTAAACATGTGTGACTAAATCCTTCACCAGAAGCTGGTAGGCTAACTGGCTTTATCTCAAGACAGAAATTGTGTGATGCTAGTAGGCAAACACAACATAACTACCTATCAGAGGACTCAGAGGGGTGCGAGAGAGGATACAATTTATATCACCGTTCAAATAAATATTAAAGCGGTAAACAAGCGATAAATAGCACATTAGGCTTGCAAACACAATAATATCTAAAACATGATAAAAGCCAAATAAGAATCAATATATAAAGCTCGAATTCTTATTAATATCCCCAGCAGAGTCGCATAGTTGTCACACCTCCTTTTTCCGAAAGAGTGGTGCGATAAGGGAGTTTTTCCAATTAAAGTGACATAATCGAATTTGAGATTATTTATTTAATTTTCAGAGTCGCCACCCAGATTTTTTACGGTTTTCCGAGATACCATTTATTTTTAATATACCAAATCGAGGAAATTTTGACTCCGTTTAAAAGTGTGCAAACCAGAAGACCGGGTAAGAAATTCTGTTATTCCGGGAGAATGTGTTAGTCACTCCCAAATTCTGTGGTTCTAGCACGATCGCATTATGATTCATACTTGGCTCATTTGATCTAATTACTCATTTTTAGGACCTATGTGTATTTATCCTTTACCGCTTTTAATTAATCGATTATTCTTTTTTTTTAAATATCTTAAGATGAGTTATGCGTACGTATACTCGATTAGTTTGGCGCGTCAAGAATCATGTCACGTGTACGTGTACACAATTCGCAACACTTAGTTTTAAAAACGATTGCTCAAAGTCCTTGGTTTTATTTGGAAAATCGGCGCTTAAATCATGTCACGCGTACGTGTACACAATTTGTCACGCTTAGTTATTCAAGAAAAAACTCCAAAGTCGCGCGAACGCGTACCTTGTTTTTATTTTGAAAATCGGCGCTTAAATCATGTCACGCCATGTACACAATTTGTCACACTTAATTATTTAAGAAACATTTAGCCCAAAGTCGCGCGAACGCTTACCTTGGTTTTATTTGAAAATCGGCGCTTAAATCATGCTACGATGTTCAAAATTGGTCAGTTCCTTTTTAACTTCTTATCTCAGGCATTTAAATCGAACCCTTTCAAATTCTAATCCAAAGTAACTTTCCAAATTCAAACAACTTGACTACATCAAAATATTTTATTCCTAATCAAAATAAAAATAACACATTACTTAGTGCTGCAACTTATGAAATGTATTGCTTGATGATAAGCAGCACCAACCATGTTCATTTTGTAATTATCCCAACTAAGCGTCACAAAAGGAAAATGAATAGACATACTTAATCTCCAGTTAAATTTCAGGAAAAAAAAAACATAATAAGTAAGTACATTTCATACATACATGGATGAGCTAATGGGCCGTTTTAAAAAGTAGTAAACCTTTACTTTTCTCTTATTTTCTTACGTAAAATGTGAAGCCTAACTTATAAGGGACATTGATAATTCATAATTTAAAGTTCAATGAATTTTATTTATAGAAAGCAACTGCAACAAGGTTAAATAAATGAACAAGGAAAACACAAACCACCAATTCATGAAACAATATTTACAGTGGGTAAAGAATGGACCTTTATATTGACAAATTTGGCTTGAATATTACATTTGCATTCCATAGTCGAACAAAGCGTAGGAGCCTGACCAATGAGCAGAGCTCAGAACCTTGTCGCGAACTAGAATTTGACTCAAACCCAATTGCATGTTATTTTGAGGAAACATTTCCATGGTGGTAATGGTGTTTGTTCATGATTGTGAATCTATGTATTCGAAGACAGTGAGAAGGTAAATCTGGCGTTGGCTTGGGATCCTTCTTTTCCTGTTTCTGTAGCGTCCCACACCTCTCTGTTTTTGCCAAAAAAAGATATCCTCCCCCTTTGTGTGTGAGTGTCTTTTTGAGTTAAGAATCTATATTAAGGGAGTATTGATTTTGGAAAGTTTGGGACGGCAGCTCTAAGGTGAAGAGGGGGGTTAAGGTTGTGGCTCGAGGTTGGAGCCCGTGAGGAATCATTGAAGGGTGTATTATATATAGTATGTGTAGGTAATGTAGGGGGATAGTGGGGATATGCAGCGGATGTGAGGGGTTAGACGTGAGAGGTGGGGGTAACGCATGAGTATAGTGGGGAAGTTGGGAAGTTGAGTGTTAGTTTATATATATATATATATATATATATATATATATATATATATATATA